>JAAAKG020044179.1:0-18787 GCA_010014905.2 Druon quercuslanigerum
AAAAATGTAAAGAAATTTTTAATAGATTTTCTTAATCCATCCTCTTAAAAAAAATTCGCAAAAAGAGTTTTTTTTTTTACCCTGAAACCATTCCCCCCCCCCCCCCCCTTAAAAATCCTTTCGATTATATTAAAAATAACTTAAATTTATTTAAAATTTCTTTGGTTCTCTGTAAATACCCTGACATAGTTCAAACCCAATGAAATATTTAAAAATATTTGGGGTTGTATTGGTTTAAAAACCAAGTTTTTAGTTGAAAATACAAAGTTTTGGTTAAATATTGAAGTCATTTATTGAAAGTTAATTATTTTAAAGTCTCTGCGGTAGAAAATATAACTATTTTGCTAAAAAAAATCTTTTCTTTTTGGCGAAAAATTAATCTTTTTTGCTGAACATCTAAGCGATTCATTTTTAGTACAAAATTGACATTTAAAATTGAAAATTAATCTTTTCTTGAAGAAAAATCATGTATTCTATTGAAAAGTAAATATCAATTTTTTGTTTTAGTATTTTCAAAATGGCGTCTTAAAGGCAAAATTTATGTAAAAACATGAATGTCAAATAATTCATCAAATAATTGTTGAATTAATGTTTATTGTTACATACTTACAGGATATGCCGATAAGGAAGGTCTCAATTTGCAAAGCTCTGAAGTCAGCCCTGGATCATAGAATAATGGACTTTTACAGGGGTCAGTACGAGTAGCCATTACAGAGGTAGATCCCTAGCTCCCTACATACCTAGCGACCCTCCTACCTTTTCAAAGTTGCAAGCCGACCGAGTTTGTAAACACAAACCGCACCGCTATGCATTTCTATCGGCTACTTAACCCCCGGAAAGGGACTCATTTTGCTTCGCGGTTATTTCCGGTTTAACAGGGTCAGACTACTGAAGTCTAGCATAACAGCGGTGGTTTGCAATCATGCAACGAACTGGCGGAATACGAACCCAAAATTGATACTACACGGCGTCGGATGATTTAATTGGTTCATATTTTATCCAACGATACATGCAACCTATTAAAATTAAAAGCATATTTTAAATTTAATAAGATTTGAAAAGATTCGAAATATCTTGCGTAAACTGTGTCAGATAACAAAAAACTTTTTTTAAAATAAATGTGCCTTGAAAGTTTCTTTGACACAATTATAAAATTCTTCCAGAATTTCAGCAGAGGGGTCCCCCTTTCCCATTTAAAATCAATTGGAAAAATGTTTATTTTCTTATTTTTAAAATAATTATAAGTAAAATTTAAAAAAAAATGGTAATTGGGATATTCTTACAGAAAATTCAATTCTCTACAAAAAAGTTTTCTTTAAATTTTTCTGTAAACTTAATGTGGAAAAAGTTACAGTGCATAGAAGGAGAGGAAAAACATATTAAACAATCGAATATTCAGAACGATTGATTCAAAAAAAATTTTTTTCCTATGTTTGAAATAATAATAATAGTAATATTCTTCGATTTCTGAACACTATTTCATGCCAGCAGAATATTTTATTTTGTAGAAATTTTTAATTTTCTTATGTCTAGATTTATTTCAATAATCATTTAATTGTATGCGATAGTTGGTTCCTTTTAATTTTCCGAACAGAATTTTTTCTCATTGATTGCACCCCCCCCCCCCATGCGCCAGTTCCATTTTTGAGATAACGAGCTGAAATTTTGGGAGAATTTTTTTCTTTTGCGTCAAAGAAACTTTTAAGGCACATTTATTAAAAAAAGAAAAGTTTTTATTACCTGACACAGTCTAATATTGCGGTATTTAAAAAGTATTTGAAGGAATTTTGAATAGATTTTAATAATTTGGGGAGTGTTTAAATATTCCAGGATACTTAAAAAGATTTCAAAGAACTTTTAATATATTTTAATAAATTGAAGGGATTTCAAAAAAATTTAGAGTCTAATGAATTTTCAAAAGCTTTTAAAGTTTCCAAGGGATATAAATATAATTAAATAATTTTAAGGGATTTCAAAGGATATTTAAAATCTTGAAATATGATAAGGTATTTCAAAAGTTTTCAAGTTTTTTGAACGTTTAAACATTTGAAAATATTTTCAAGGATTTTAAATATTTTAGGTTGTTTTTTAAAAAATTCAAAGAATTTTTAAAAGATTTAAACAGTTCTAAAATATTTCAATATATTTTAAATGATTTGAAATGATTTAGAGCATACAAAAAGATTTAAAAATTTTTTAAATAAATTTCAATCACTTAAAGGGCTTCCTAGGAATTTCTTAGATTTTGTGGATTCAAAGTATTTAGGAATATTTTTTAATATTTTAAGAAATTTTTAGTGGATTTGAATTTAAGTTGATTCGAGAGAATTCAAAATCTTTTACGATATTTTAAAACATTCCCAAGAACTTTCAATAGATTTAAATAATTTTAATAGCTTTTAAAGGATTTTAGAGTATTTTCAAAATATCCAAGGTATTGCAAGAGCTTTTAAAAGTTCTAAATATTTTAAAATATTTCAGTAGGCTTGAATATTCTTACAGGAAATAAAATTATCGACAAATAGTTTTTCTATACATTTTTTCGTAATCTTAATGGGAAAGAAATTACAGTGCATCGAAGGAGAGGAAAAACATTAAACAATCGAATATTCAGAACAATTAATTTTTTTTAAAGAAAAAAAGTTTTTTTCCTATGTTTGAAATAATAATAATAATATTCTTCGATTTCTTAACACTATATTATGCCAGCAGAATATTTTATTTTGTAAAAAGTTTTAATTTTATCATGTCTAAATTTATTCTTATAATCATTTAATTGTATACGATTCATAAACAAATTTCAACATTTTAATTTCACAGTCAATAAATTTTTTTTTATATAGTGAGTAGTATAGTTTGTTCCTTTTAATTTTCCAAACGGAATTTTTTTCTCATTGGTTGATTCAAAACTTCAAATTATTGATTCGATTTTATTGCTGTATTACTTTAAATTAAATTTAAAAAAGTTAAATCTTTAAAAACAAAAGAAAGTGTAAGTGATAAAAAGTTATCGAAGCTGATGATCAAAATTTGGATTTACTGTGCAAAAAAGATGTAAGTGACTTTGTTACGAAAAAAGCTAGAACTCTATTCGAACAATTTAAGTCATCGACTGGTTTTCTCAATTTAAGCTCGACAGAATGGCTAAATAACCAAAGTTGTAAAACTTGTTTAACTGCATTAAAAAAATAGCAAAGTAGTTATCGATGTTGCGGAGAGAGCAGTTGCTATAGTTGAAAAATTTAATCAGTTTGAAACTAAAAATGAAGATCAAAAACAATATTTGTGGAAAATTGTGCAGCAACATCGCAAATTATTTCCGTCCAGCAATAAATAAATTATATTAATTTTACAAATGAAAAGTAAAAGATAAATCAAAAACAAAGTCAATGTATACGTTGAGAAAGTAAATAAATCAAATATAAAAACTAAATTGACCTATAAATGAATAAAAAAATATTTTCCTCTTATTTGCATTTTTATTTTTTTGCTCTTTTTCTACGCACTGTAACTTTTTTCCATTGAGTTCACGGAAAAATTTTAAGAGCAATTTTTTGTAGAGAATTCAATTTCATGTAGAAATATCTAAACAAACATTAAAAAAATTGTACTTATAATTATTTTAAAAATAAGAAAATACAAATTTTTCTCTTGTATTTTAAATGGGAAAGGGTACCCCACATGCGCCAGATCAATGTTTGAGATATCGAGCTGCAATTTTGTGAGAATTATTTTTGGGTCAAAGAAACTTTAAAGGCACATTTATTGAAAAAAAGAAAAGTTTTTTTTATCTCACACAGTCTAATGTTGCGGTATTAAAAAATATTTCAAGGAATACTTAAATTCAAGGATACTTAAAAAGATTCTAAAGAACTTTTAATTTCTTTCAATAATTCAATGTGAATGCAAAGGATTTTAAATCTACTCGGGTGTTTAAAAAGATTTCGAAGCATTTTCAATAAATTTCTTTAATTTGAAGGGATTTAAAAAAAGTTAGTCTACTGAATTTCTAAGAGCTTTCACAATTTCCAAGGGATTTAAAACTATTCCAAAGAATTTGAAATAAGTTAGGGTATATAAAAAGAATTCAAGGAATTTTAAATGTAGTTGAATAATTATAAAAGATTTCAAAGGATTTTTAAAATTTTGGAATTTGACATATTTAAGAATTTTTTGAAAAGATTCCAAGCAAATTTTATAGATATAAATCATTTAAAGCGATTTTAGATATTTCAAAGGACTTGAAATATGATAAGGTATTTCAAAAGTTTTTAAGTTTTTTAAACGTGAAAACATTTTAAAATCTTTTAAAGCATTTTAAATATTTTAGGTTGTTTTGAAAAAATTCCAAAAATTTTTTAAAAGATTTAAACAGTTTAAAAAAATTTCAATATATTTCAAGTGATTTTAAATAATTTAGGGAATACAAAAAGATTTCAAAATTTTAAAAATAAATTTAAATAACTGAAAGGGGTTCCTAAGAATTTCTAAGATTTTGTGGATTCAAAGTATTTAAGAATATTGTTTAAGATTTTAAGAAATTTTTAGTAGATTTGGATAATTTAAATTGATTCAAAAGGATTTGAAAGCTTTTATGATGTTTTAAAAAACATTCCCAAGAATTTGTAATAGATTTTAATAATTTTAAGAGATTTTAAAGGATTTTAGAGTAATCTCAGAACATTCAAGGAATTTCAAGAGCTTTTAAAAGTTCAAATTATTTAAAAATATTTCAGTGGCTTCAAAATATGTTAGGGTATTTATAAAGAGTCAAAGGCATTTTAAATAGATTTGAATTATTTTAAGGAAATTCAAAGCATTTTTGAGATGTTAGCGATATAAAATACTTAAGGATATTTTAAAAGGTTTCGAGAAATTTTTAATAAATCACATTCACTGGAAGGAATTTAAAAAATGTTTAGGGCATTTCAAACGATTGTAGGAATTTCAAGTACTTTGAAAAGTTGCGGAAAAACTTCATATGATTTGTATGGATTTGTAAGATTTCAGGTAAATAAAAGAAATTAAAAACTTACAAGAGTATTCTAAAATATTCCAAGCCGTTATTTAGTTGATTTTAAGAAATTTAAATCAATTTTTAAAAGGGTTCAAAAAATTTCCCAGAATTTTAGGGATTTCATATGATTTTTGAGGATTTTAACGATTTTGAGGGATTTTTATGCTCAGAAGATGTTCTAATTTTATAAATTATATTATACAAAAATATTACAATTTGATATTACAATATATTACAATATATTAAAATTAAAATTTATAATATTTGTATGTATTGCAAAATAATTGATGTATAATAAATAAGGGATTTTGAATGGTTTCAAAGATTTTTAAATATTTCAATGTGTTTCCAAAGATTTTAAACATATTAGGATATTTTCTAAGATTTCAAGGAAGGTTTAAATTCAACAAAACTTTAAGTAGTTTTTAAAAGCTTTACAAAATGTCAAGGGGTTTTAAACGGTCTCAAAATATTTTACAGGATTTCAAACTCTATAGTGTATTTTGAAAAGATTCTAAGGAATTTTCAATTTATTTCAGTGATTTAATACCGGTTTTAAACTATTCAAAATATATAAGGGTAACTGAAAAGATTTCAAAGATTTTTTAGAATCTTTAAAAAGGTTTAAGGGCTTTTAAAAGTTTCGAATGATTTGGAAACTTTTATAAACATAAAGGGGATTTTAGCATCTCTCATGTTATTTTTATGATATTTTTAGGTCTTCAGAAATTGTCCTTAAATATAATAAAATTTCACAAGATTTTATAATATTATAATAGATTTCAAATATTTCGTAGGGTTTCCAAAATTTGAATAGATTTCAAATTATGTGTTGCAAATAATTTTAATTTATTTATTATTTATACTAAATTATTTTAAATTATTTTGGGTTATTTGATTTTACTTAAATTCTCTTAGTTCTACTAAATTTAATGGATTGCTTTTAATTTTTTGTTTGGATAATGCTCAAGTCTTCTAAACTCACCTTGAATTATTATGCATGTCATAACATTCTGTTGAATTCCGCTAATTTTTTCCTTACTTATTTTGAGAATTAAAATCATGCATTTTCTCTTTTTTTCAGTTAATTTGAATTTTGTTTAAATTTGACACAAAATGTAATGAATTTGATTTATTTCTTCTTATTTTCGTTGAATTATTCTAAAATCTCTCTAATTTTTCTAAAAAATGCAATTACATTTTCTTTAATTTTCTACCAAATCACTTGAATTCATTAAAAAAAATTGAATTTAAAAGAACACAAATCACGTTTTTAATGCAAATCAGTCACTTTATTTTACTTCTTGGATTAGGAATAAAATTCAATTTTTTTTTCGAAATATGAATGATTTAAGAAAATTAATAATTAGCCAAAAAATATTCTGTGATAATTACGTGAAATTTTTTAATTAAGTTTTGTGGCCACCCTGGTTTATTTTTAAAGAGCAGTCGTAAGAATTATTAATATTATTATAAATAAATATATCAATGTCCAAAGAGGGAAATGGTGTTACATAAAGAAAAATCGAATTTTTGTGAATAGGTGATTGAAGAAACTTGATCATATTAAGTTCAAAGCATTTCCCTCTTTCCTTTAAATGTGAAATTATTTCTACAATTACTTTATTAAAGTACTTAAATCAAAGCAGAATTCAGTAAAGTTATAAAATTTTAAACATCATCATTTACAAATTAGAAATAAGAAAGTACGAGAAACATCTTATTGCGCAATATAATTTTTTTCAATTCACATAGGATCATAGAAAATTCAACAAATTTTTAATAACAATGTTTAAGTGTTTTCACAAAACAACTTTTTATATCGTACGTTGCTTGACTGCAAATTTTCATATTCGTTTGTTTTTTTGAATTTTGTGAATGGCATAACTTTGATAATTTTTTTCTATGTCGAAAAAAGTCATAAAGATAAATTGCTGGACTTTAGAGTATAACGAATAGCCTCGTCTGACAAAAGACATACCGGACAGAAAACTTTGTGAATTGAGGAAAAATTGATTGGTCAAAATTCACATGAATTTAAGACATTCCATCATAAATGATGTGATTGTAAAAGTTTTATGTTAAAATTTAAAATGGTTCCATTTATAATCCATTCAATGAAGAAGAGTAGGCTCGAAAATCGAGGTAAAAATGCATTTATTCGCAAAACTTCCCATTCATAAGAAATAATGGGAAATTTTTACAAACGAAATTTTATGCTCTCAGTGGTAATAACAGCTAATTGTACGTTATTAGAGTTTCACAGAACACACGTAACGTATGTTCGCACGTGCCTTTGTACATTTACAGGGCTCCAGTATGCCCCTGTCTGGATTAACAGTGCTTTATTATTCAGAGATTTTTCCAAACGAAAAAATTTTTCTCCTATTAATATTCCGGCTTACACGAAAATCGGGCTTAGTCTGCCTTTAAAAATATCAATCGTCGAGATATCGGCTTAAAACGAATTGGCGTAATAGGTTTAAAAAAAGCCCTATTTCAGATCACTTAAACCGTTCTTGTAATAAAGAGTTCTGCATTGAAATTTTTTAATGGAATTTTTTTAACAATTAGGTTACTTTTTAGTTTTATTTTTTTTATTTTTTGGTTTTTATTTTTTAGTTTTATAAAAATTCCTTGACATTTTGTAAAGCTTTTGAAAACTACTTGAAATTTTGTTTAATTTAAACATTCCTTGAAATCTTCGAAAATATTATAATATGCTTAAATACATCAAAATTAATTGCATCAGAAAGACGCATTTACAACTAAAAAGTTGAACTTTTAAGAGAAAAATGCGAATATTAATTAAAATAATTTAATTGTCCAAATAGAATGACGCATTTTCAAAACAAAAAAGAATTAACTACAATTAAAAATAGTTACATTTTTAACCCAATACTTAAATTTTCCGCGACCACCTTTTCTATTAAAAAAGTGACATTGTAATCCCAAAAATTTTAATTTTCGAACAATATGATATCTCCTTAAAGAATAGTTGAATTTTCAATAAAATTGGGGAATTTGTAACCCCTTAGTTAAATGCTAGATCAAAAAGTTCATTTTTAATATAATAGTTTCTTTGCCAACAACAAATAAAATTAGTTATCAACGAAACAGTTTCATTTTTAAACAAATTTTTGAATCTTCAAACCAAAAAGACGTATATTGCAGAAGGCCGTTAAATTTTTTTAAGAAAATAGTTAAATCACCAATCATATTAAATAATTTTTAAACAAGCAGTAGCATTTTTGAAGAAAAAAGTTGATACTTCTACCAAAAGTGATTAATTTTAAACCAAAAAAGCCTTTTAGTTAAAGAGCAAAAAAAATGTCAACCAAATTGCTGAATTTCAAACGAAAAAGTTAACTTTTAACCAATTTGTAAAATTTTTCAACAAAATAATATAATTTTGAACTAAAAGTAATTCATTTTTAATAAAAATTTTGATTTTTGGGACAAAAATACACATTTCCAAAAAACAGTTAATTTTAAACCGAGGATATGCATCTTAAAATAATAAAATGAATATTTAACGGAGTAGTTAAATTTGCATGCAATTAGTGTAATTTTCAAATATAATAAGTTAATTTTCTTTACAAAAAATCATGAATTTTCGACAAAATACATACTTTTTCAAGTTATTTGTTGAATTTTTAACTAAAAACAATCAGTTGGCAACTTAAAATAAACTAGGTTAATTTTCAGTTCAAAAAAATAATTTTTAACTAAAAAAGTAAGGAAATAGTTCAATTTTCAACAAAAGGGGTGGATTTTTAACTGATAAAAGAAATTTTTAATAAGGTAGCTTAACTTTTGCAAAATTATTTAATTTCTAAACTAAAAACCGTAAATTTCGAACCAATAATCAAATTATTAAATTTTCATCTAATTAAATTGATTTTTAATAAGAAAAAGAATTTTTTAACAAATATTTAAATCTGCAAGCGAATAATAGAACTTGTCACCAAAAACGATGAATTCTGAAACACAAATATGAAAGTAGACTTGTCAACTAAAAGAGCCAACTTAAAATGAGAAGTAGTTAGATTTTGTTATGCTTTATTTGTTAAAACGAAGTCAATAGTTTTAATTTTTCACAGAATGTTTAAAATTGTCATTCGAATTTTTATTTTTAATGAGTCGTGTACCATTCTGCAATAAACCCCACCCTCTTACTATAAAAGTGGTCACAAAACCTGTTAACCCGTCGTCCCCCTGGCAGTGTGACGTTGTTTTTAAACGGTCCTCTACTGGATATATATTGAATTACCTTGAAATCTCAAAGCTGCGTCGAATCGTTTTTCTAGCGTGACCGTGGAAGCGTAAATTATTTTATGCCCCTTTCAGCGGGCACTAATGGCCTCTGCGGGCCACGATTAATGGCAGACGGTCCAGACTGTTGAAACGGCTATAAGCGTCCAAAAGTTCTCTACCCTTTCAGCTCTAGTCGTCATTCTCAAAATCTGATTTCCTAACTGAAACAGGTGTCAAATTCTACTTTCATAAAAATGAATTAAAAAGTGAAATGCCTAGATGTTACTAGAAAATGAAAATGCAATTAAAAAATAATTGTTCTATTTTTTTGCAAGAGGAAATCTTGATTCTCTTGCGTCTGACCGTGAAAGTACTTTTCTAATTAAATATCTCTGTGTTATTTTCTTCAAGCAGAAAAAACATTTCTGTAGGTATTATTACTTTTCTGACTAAGTACAGAGAAAATTTCAGGAGGGTATTCTTATACTTTGCAAGATGGAAATAGTCTTCAAGATTGTGTTTTTATTCTTTCGTCTAAGTACTCGTTTCAAAAGCTACAATTCCAGAAGCTTCGAGAAAAATTGATTTATTCCGTAATTAATTCACTTATCCTGATTTACTTATTGCATCCACATGCCTCACTAATGTGGCCCAGAAACTTTTTCGCATACTCAAAAAGATAAATTTGCTTATTTTGTGACATATTTCCCAAAAAAAAAGTTTTGGTACATTTTATTCAGAATTTAAGACGTAAAATACTATTTTATACTAATGACAATATGCTTTGATAAATTGTTTAAATAATTTTCTATTATTTGTAGCAATTTTCTCTTAGAATGAAGATAGAAAGTTGCTGTTTGTTCAAGAATTTTCAAGTAGATGGAGATGATTAGTATTTTCAAGTTAATAGAAAAAACTTTATGAGCAATTTATTATTATTTGTATTATTATTTTCTTCAAATGATGTTTACACCTAACGGACTTTCGGATTTTTTTCAAAAATATCTGAGGGTGCATTTTTAGGTCTGACCATTAAAGGTTAGTATTTAATTTAATATAGCAAAAATAATTAATTATTGTTTATAACTATCTTCTGATACATAAGTGCTAACAAATTGCGGTTGATCCCATTATTTCTTTTGTCTTTTTGTAAGATAGCTTACTTGTCTGAATTAATTTTGTTAAACGTTGGGAAAGGAGCAAAATGAGCTTACTTACGAATCAAAATACTATTTAAAAATTTATTTTTGTTGAGGTTAACTTATAATCAATCCGGAAGTGGAAGCTTCTAATATGCCCCCTAAGGGTTTACATTTTTCTTTCACCTTCTTCGTATTCCTTAACACACCTCCCACACACTTACTTGGTGGTGGGAGGGGGACCTACAGTTTAAGGTGGGTTTCGAACCACCAAGGTTAACTTATTATTTATTCATAGATAAAAATTCAAAGAAAAACTTAAGATTTCAGGAAGAAAGAAATTTGCTAGAATTACTCTAACAGAAGGTATTTTTAAACAAAAATAAATTTTGTAAACGATTATGCGTGTCAACGTTCATTACTTATGACTTTACTAATTTAAATGTAGGTAAAGATTTACAAATTTTAAAAGATATTGCAACTACCTAGCATCAATAAAGAAGATAATTATAAACAATCATAATTTGTTTAAATAATTATTTTTGCTTAACTAAACCAATTAATAATTTACATCAAGTGAAAAATAGACAAATAGTAGATTAGTAAAAGCCGCAAATTTCAAGTACGAGGCAAATATAATATTATTACTTCTATTAATTATTTAAGGAACTCTGATTAAAAATTTAACAATAATTGGGATTTTTTTGTTGCAAAATTGCAATTTTCTGGCATTATTTCAATAGAATATTACAGGTTAGGGTGGGGCGAAATGAGCATAGTTGTCCTTTTCACGCCCCACATGACACTTTTTAATCAAAGCAAAATTTCACCTTTTTCAGTTTTACAATTATATATTACGTAAATCTGTTAAAAAACTAAAGTTAATTAAATAAAGTAGCTAAATAATCACTGCAAAAACATCTAATACGTGATTTTGTGTGATTCTTGAACTTTCTAAACAAATGCAAAATAGCAGAATACAGGTATTTAAATTTTTACTTTCGCTTTTCCAAATTTATTCAACATTGAGCGAAAATTTTTCCAAAAATAAGTTTGATAATGTTCTTCCTGATAATAATATAAAAAACAGTTACAAAAGAAATGATAGCCTACGAGGAAAATAGGTGCTCCATATGCTAATCTGCCCCCCTCCCCCTACGCTAAAGAATAATAATAAATTGTTTAAAAAATTACTTTGGTTGATATTAATTAGGTACCAGTGAAAATTAATAAGACAAAAATAAATTTAAAAAAAGTTAGTCAAGCACCTAACTATCACCATAAAGTAGTAAATTATGTATCAGAAACAATTTGCATTCAAAAATCCGCAAAGAAAATCATGATTAACGCCAAAAAACTAGCAAAACCCATTCTTTCACTTATGGGGTTTGTTTTCGACCCTATAAATTAGACATATAGGGGTGATTATGAATTCTTTTAATTTCACTTAATCCAATAGATTTGTTTAGTTTCTTGTTTAGTTCGTTTTAAAGTCTTTTAAGCTCATCCTTGTGCATTTTTTCATATTTTTGAATTGTTTTTTAAACTCACTTGTTCGGTTTTTAAACTAATTTTGATTTTTTTTATTATAAATTCTATTAAGTTTTTTTCGTTTTCTTTTTGTTTCTCTATTTTAGCTAAATTTTTATTAAAATAATTGTGTTCGATTTAAAAAAATTAAAATTCATTTTTTTTCTGTAGTTGTCACTTCTTTAGTTAGAAATTAGTAGGATTTTAAAGACTTGAAATTATGTTTGACAATTCACCATGAATTTTTATTAACTAGCCCTGAATTCTTTTACGTTCTCTGATATTCTCTTGATTTTTATTTATTCATTCGAATTCTTCTGAAATTTCTTAAATCTGAATTTACTTGTCACGTTTTTAAATTATTTACAATTCATTAAATTTTATTTAAAATTCACCTTGATGTTAAAATTAATTTTGCCAATTCGTTTTACATCTTTTGAAATTAACTTGAATTTTGTTCAAGTCCTTTAAATTTTTTCTGAATTTGTTATCCTTTGAGCTCAAAAAAGTGCGCTATGAGCGTAACATAAAATACCTTTTGGTCTCTATATTTTATCCCATACACACTGTGAGGCCTCCATTCTTTAATTAATTATTTTAATTAATAGTTATTTCTCAACTTTAAATATAGTCTCTACAAAAAGTGCACTTTTTGTTTTGAAACAAAGTTCTGTGAATGAATTTCTTTGAATCACACTTTAAAGAAAGTATTCTATTGCCAATTCTCCTGATTCAGCCACGTTGAAAATGAGATTCCAGCCGCAGCTGAATACAGTTTCCATTTAAAATTGTTCAAAAGCGAGGCAGAAACACTGCAGAGAAATTAATGCTGCAGTTTCTGGTTTTGCTAGGACGCTCTGCTAATTCGAGCGTGGGCTTTTTATTTATATTCCTCGGCATTGCACATCGAGCAGTTCGCATATTGTCAACAAAAAAGGACAAAAAACCCAAAAATACAGGCAAAACAAGCCAAAAAAAAGAGAATTTCTTCCTCCCATTTCATTCAGCAACGACAGGTACATCGCCACTCAACGAATATGCAGAGCATTTTATTCTATCTGGCAGAAAAAAGAAATTTAAAGCTGGTTGCTACCCGTTTTCAAAAATCCCCTCTTATGAATGATAATTCAGAAGTAAATCCTTTAAAAATGAATTTGGTTTACTGCTCACCTGGCAAGAATTTGAAACGTTCTAAAAATAATAATGTTTTGAAATAAAATTTAAATAATGGACGTTCATAGGTAGGGGTTGACCATTATAGGAAAATTGTAATTTTTTTCCCACCCTGAAAATCAAAATTTTTCAAAAAACTTTCTTGTTCATCCTAGGAAATTGTCAATCTTCAAGAATTGGCATGCTGAAGTGGGAAAATGTATAGAAATATATACGTTAGGACAGAAAAAATTGATTTCCTGAGTTAAATATTTGTTTTTTTTAATGAAAAATAAAATTTTTGTCAACAATTTTATTATTTGATTAACAGTTGAATAATTTTCTTAAAAATTCAACAATTCGGTTAACAGTTGATTTTCCGTCGTGACTGAAAAATTTGTTTGTGCGGAGAATTTATCCATTTCGTTTAATATTTATCTTTTTGCGTTAAATTACACTAGTTTTTATTAGAAATAATAATACTTTCTCATGAAAATATAAAATATTACATTTTTGTTCAGAATTCATCGTTGTTGGTCGAGAATCCTTTCTTTTTTCTCGCATGTTTAAGTAAAAATCGTCAACTGTCGTCAGAAATTTAAATTTTTATCAATAAATTGGACAACTACTTTCAATAAAATTACTTGATTAAGAAAAGAGGTAAAAATTACTCACTATAGTCAGGTAAATTTTAATATAAAACACACCGCAGTTTTTACATGCAAACATTATTTTATCCGACGAGACATTTAATGACAACCTCATCTAAACCAATGACATATTATATTACAAATATTTAACATTTTATTTATACATGACCCTTTATATGGAAAAATTTTGTTTACATATTCTTTTGTGCATTCAGTAGAAATACCGCGCTAGAGTCAGACAATTGAACACGAGATATATGAACGTATTGTATTGTAATTAACTAAAATGAATGGGTAGTTTTACTTATAAAAATTTGTTTAAGCAAATAAAATCATTTAATCGTAGTCTAGGTTCCATGTCCGCAAATTTCGCAAGGCATAGCGGGGCTAATAGTCGAATTATTTTTTTATATACGTAGCTAATAACTCATTAAATCTTGGGTAACTTTTTGAATTAAGATATGATTCTTTATTTACCAAGAAATAGTTTTTGAATACATTCCTGGATATCTTTGTTTTTTAGTAGAATAAGTCCATTGTAGTTAGACATAATAAATATGGCCCAAGCGTAATTTTTTTCTAATTTTGAACCACATCACGGCGTAATGAGCAGTTTGAAGTGCATTTTATTTGAAAAAATAAAATCTAATAAACTATTAGGAAGAATACTTTCAGGGGAAATTCTAAGCTGCAGTCAGACCAATCAACATGGTTTTGAAAACAATTTTAAATGCTAACAGGAGTTAAATAAATCGATGATTTCACTTATAAAATCTAGTATTAGCAAATAAAAAAATTTCATCATACATTTTTCAAATCGATTTCAGATATGATCCTTTATACATCAAGAAATAGTTTTTTTACACATTCCAGGGTATCTTCGTTTTTTAGTTGAATAAATCGATTAGAGTCAGGAACAATAAATATGGCTCAAGCGTAATTTTTTCTAATTCTGAGCAATACCTCTATATCATTCAGAAAATTTGAGGTATATTTTATCAGAAAAAATAAAATCTAATGAACTATTAGAAAGAAAATTTAAAAAAATTTACTTATAGAAACATATTTTAGCAGGTATATTCCTTTGTGAATAAAAAATATTTGTTTTGATTCTTTTCTTTTTTCCCTGGATGTACCAATTTTTCATTATACGTCGTCGATTATCGCTAGACATAATAAATATCCCAGTAAAAACATCTGTGATACGTGAAGTCGTATTTGGTTTAACTGATTAAATTTAAATTCAATTACTCATTCACTAAATTGAAAAATTAAATTAAATGGCATTATATTATTTATTAAAAATTTCGAATAGAGATTTTAATTTCGATATAAAATGATATTTCCTATTAAACAAACTTTATTAAAAAAAATGTCATTCTTTTGAATAAAAAGTGCGTCATTGTTTATATAATTATTACTTCAGAAGTTATCGCAATATTTTAAAAAATGTGTCGAAAATCTACTGCTATAGAATTCTGGTTGTTAAAGCCTGGTACTAATAGTTTTAATAGATTTGAATGCAGAGGTGAACACAAGTGCAAAAAACGATATTTTAACAAAAATTTATAGTAAACCCCAAAGATATTATTTATATAAAGTTAGATAAAAACGCTGCAAACAAATGAAAATTGCAATTTTCCGAAGTCATATAATTTTTATCACGAGGGAGATTAAAATTATACGTCGTCCGATAATTGTAGTTGTCAATTGTTTGCATTAAATTATATTTAAATTAAATTTGTATCCAAGCTCAGATAATTAATATTCCTGGAATTTATTGTAATCTGGTTGAAATTATGCCAAGAAGGTGGTAGGCTATAATTGACAAAGATTGGGTTTATGCGGCCTATTAAACACTTGAGTCTTGTCATTTTAAATATGCTAAAATGTAAAAAGAAAAATTAAAAGATATCTTTCAGATATTTTTAAAAATTCACATTTCACCTGTGTTTAACTCTGTAGCCTAATCTGCTAAACAGATGTACATCAGACTTTAATGAGATGTCCATAGTAAGATATTTTCAAAATAATATTGCAAGAATTTTTATATCTTCAATAGTTTTTATAGCTTTACCATTTTCGTCATCTCTGAATTTTTGTTTTTTAAAATACTTAAATTTTTACAACTATTTAAGTTTTTTAAAAATTTCTTTACAATATATGATGAATATGTTGCTACTGACTGTCGTTGTTTTCATGGTTTTTCTCAAAAGGTCCAAAATTCGTAATTATTCCAGATGAAGATTCTTGGTATATAACCTTTTTTTTGTTCTCGGTGATAATTCTCTACCGCAATTCTTGATAATTCAGAATTATTTTATTCTAATTATGAACAGCTCTGGGCAAATCATAAAATTCGAAAATGTTTTTAACCGTACAAATAAAATCGGATATACCCTAAGGAATATGATACCTAGTAGAAATATCCTGCTGCAGCCAGACAAAAAATAAAAGAATTTTTTTGGTTTACTCATAAAAATGTCTTATAGTAAATGCAATAATCCATTGGGACAAATGAATACACTTCAGGGAACGATTATTATTTACGATGGACCGCGCGAGTAAGTAGAAAGAGTTATGCATGAATAAGCAAAATATACAGATTTATTTACTGTGTAATCAACCTTTCATCTGGTACAATGAGAAATGTAATGTTTTTTTCAAAAATGTAACAATAATTTCCAACTAGAAGCGCAATATATGGAATATTATGGAATTCTTATATGAAAAGTAATCTTCCAAACTCTTTTTAATTTTTTATAAGACAGTATTTACAAATTTTTCTGGATTATAATATCAAATAATTCCAGGAGTTATTAGAGCATAAACGACTTAACGTCAAGGAATGGTTGTGCCCTCCTTTCCCGTTTATTGTACTTCTTTAAAATTTAAAGAGTCTCATCGGTTGGATAAAGAATATCTTGCAAGCATTTTTTATTATTTTTCACGTGATCGATAATTTTTTTCAAGACTTACAAAGAAATTGTGGCCTTTTGAGCGCTCTTCGCTATATCGATAACCTCGTTAAAAAGAAGGGTTTCGTCTTGATATCGTCATCATCCTTGCTGTCATCCCATTATAATTTTCGGCTGTAATTTCACACCAAGGGTCTTTGTCTTAACCTGACTTTTGCCTCTCTCCTTGTTTCAATATGAGAGCAGTCACAGTATCCTCGAGATGCTGAGTACTCCTTAAGTGCTTCCGTCGTTGCGCGCATTAGTTGCCATGAAGTGTTTCTAATAGCATTGAACACGCGACAAAGTGACAGAATATCCAGTTTCATTTTTTCCTGGAAATTATTATTCTAATCGAATTTTAGCGATATTTTAAATGATGGAAACATTAGCTTATTACAAGTGTAAAAGAGAAAAAAAATATAAATTGTAGAGTGTCATTCTGACTGTCAACTTCAAATAAAACTTATCCACTTTTCTGGACCTCCAGACTTCACGTTTTTTTCTATATTTTCCAACTTTATAACTTTATTTTGCCTTTTTGTCTTAAAAAATAAAAAAATTGATTCAAATTTGTATTTTTTCTTGATTACAAATTTGTTTTTGGATAAAAATGGATCTGTTTGGTGTGAAAATTAATCACTTTTGGTTTAAGATTCAACTACTTTGTTGTAAATTTCTTACTTTTGATAGAATCATACTGTTTTTTATTTTATATTAAAATCTAACTAAAAATTTAACTATTTGGTTGAAATTGGACCTGACTGTTCGGTTAGACAACAGTAATCTGGTGATGGTGAATTCTTTTTTGTGAAAGCTCCTTTGGCTTTAACGAACACATTCTCATCCCGTATCTCGTGCTTTGCACTCGAATTTGTCCCTCAAATTGTATATAATTTCCATAAATTTATATTATTACAATTAATAACATGCATTCCTATTAAAACGGACGGAGTGTTATTGACTCGTTTAAAAAATTCGCATTCTATAACAAAATTTTGCTTTTAAAAATTATTTATTAACTGAATTTGCTGATTTCCAATTTTATTTTTACGATTTAAAGATTACATTTACGGTCTACACATCAGCCTTACCTTTTTCTAACTTCTCAATTATATCCCTAGCCTCAGTCACCGACGAAAATTCGATTAATGAAGGTTTCGGGCGGTGGGAGGGGGGATATTACTTTAAACCGACAGTCATAGCTGGTTAGTGTTTTATCATGATATTTTCATTTTCCATTATTTTTTTATGCTGTCAAAATTTGATTCCTCGATGTTTCAACAAAATTCAAAAAACAGCTAGGACAATCTTGACGGGAATTAAAAAATATATATTTTTCTTTTCTACGTACGTTATTTGGCTGAAAATATTAATTTTCGTTTTTTTTTGCATTTTAAAAATGCTATATCTTTAAAAAATTTTATTTTATCGAAAAATGTCATAATGATAAATTGTTCGAATTTTAGAGTACTATAAACGCACGTATATCTAATTTTGAAAAATTGTAAAAATTGGGCTCAAAATATATCTTAGAAAGTCATCGTGAAACACGGACAGTATCAAAACGTAGAAATTTAACAAAAAACGGGGGGTAAGTTTTAGGTAAATTATGCAGAAGTTTATGGTCATCTATCATTATATATCGAAAATAAAAAAAAATGTTTATGAAACTTTTGGGCCGGTTTGGGTTTTCAGGTTTTTCGGCTGGTTCACAAGCTGACTTGACCCAAAGTCATTTTGCACATCTCTAGGCTCTCTTGGAAAACTCGTATTTTTAGCTTAACAATTCGTGTTTTTGGGTTTACAATGTATCCCTTTTGATAGAACTTTCAATTATTAGCTCAAATGTTAACTTCTTGTTAAAAATCTCAATGTTTGGTTCAAAATTAGTCTTTTTGACTTAAAAAATGAACAATTTGGTATATTTTTTTATTCGTTATCTGAATTGATTTTATTGGTTAGAAATTAAACTCATTTGTTAGAGTTAATTTTAGATGTTAATTTATTTTTCTACTGGTCTATATCAATATTATTAAAATATTGATAAATCTTAAGATTGTGAAAAAAATGTCTCTATCTCCG
>JAAAKG020044190.1:0-18786 GCA_010014905.2 Druon quercuslanigerum
CTCTAACCAAAAATGTCTTCGACATGTTGGACTGTAACCATCTTAAGCCTGTGACAACATTTTAATTTTTTATAATAGTCAAATTAAGTGATATCAACTCTTGTTACATCAGTAATTGTGACATTTACCCTATTTGTGCCTAAGCAATTTAAAAAATCTTTACTCATCATGAGAGCGTGTGTAGATTTTGGACTCTTATATAATATTTTATTTATCTTTACATTAAAGTGTTCAGAAAAAACTTTCTTTTTTAAGTATCATATTGTAATTATCTTCTGTTCTGTGATATATTTGAAAATTTAAATTAAAAAGAAAAAGGTTCTGTGGGCAAAAAAATTAGGTTGAATGGTTTGAAGGTACAGTTTTCAGTAGTAAATAATAATATAAAAATTATAAATTTTAAAACATTCGTGACAAGTTGTAGATCTCTTAAAATGTGGAAAAACACAAGTTTTTTGTATTGTGTTAACTAGATTTTTTATTTGAAAAAATTTGAATGTCATGAAAGAAATAAAATTTAACGGTGTTTTTTTTTTACTTTCTAATTATATATTATAATTCACTACCAAAATCTTTACATGCAAAAAATTTAAAATAATTTTTTAGCCCATAGGACAACTTTTTAAATTTTCCAGACTCTGATTCTTCAAATTCTGACACAGAACAGAAGATTTTATCCGATCGAACTGCGAAAAGGGATTTATTACAGATTAAGCGAATACAGCTTTTATCCCCTATTAGAATTCGTTACTCGAAAAAAATTTTATGTCCACTCTACTTTAGATACCGTCACATGAGTTAAGAGTTCGCCAATTTATACATTTTGTTTTAATATTGAGCTTAAAAATTATGGAAATTATTACATGCAAATGTAAATGTTAAAACAGTAGCTAAATTAACAATTATATTAAAATATTGTATTTTTAAGACAAAGCTTCTTGGAAATAATCTTCTTTAATTTATAAATGAATTATCTAGAAGTCTATGGCAACGTATACACTAGGGCGCATCAATAAACAAAAAGTTGTTTGCGCAAAGTTCTAATAGCAATGAAAACTTTGTTTTGGGAGTGAAAAACACTCCCCTAAAGTTTCATTAAGAAAAAAAATCCTTCTATCTCCGCATCGTAGATAGTTCAAAGGAAGCCGATGTATACCTGTATAGCGATAATTCCGTTAATATATTTTTAACCCTCCCTAATTGACTTTGAAGTTTAAAAAAATTGAAAAAATAGACTTTTTCATTAATTTCTTAGAGTCAGGGTAGATTTCTCGACTTTTTTACCATATAATAAGTGATATACATTAATGAAAATGTATTTTTAATGTTTTGCAACAATAATACATGATTAATATTGACATTAAAATAAGTTTTATTGACTTGAATTACAAGAATAGTCAAGAATAGAATAGTCGAGAAATTTTCCGTGACTCTAAGAAAATAGCGAAAAAATCTACTTTTTTTAAATATTCTAAACTTCAAAGTCCAGTAGGGAGAGTAAAAAATATTTTAACGGAATTATCGCTACACAGGTATACATCGGTTACCTTCGAACTATTTTTATTGCTAAGTAAAATCGCAAAAAATTTGTTTGCTGTTCAAATTTAAAGCAGTGCTTTATTTTTTGAAGTATTTAGTTATATCTACCGTGCGGAGACAGAAGGAATTTTTTTATGAAGGTTTAGTGGAGTGTTTTTGACTCGCAAAAGAAAGTTTCCATTGCTATTAGAACTTCGCGCAAACAACTTTTTTTCTCGATACGCCCTACTGTACATCTTGTTTGAAGTTATACATTATCAATTAGGGTTAAGTTACAATTTACAAATATCATCCAATTCGACAGCCAGTCATTTTTACGATGTTTCATGTGATCGAAAAGTAAAATAGCGAATGTCATGTTACCGAAATTCATTTTAAGGAAAACTAATTGGCCTAATACTTATTCGACCGAAAACCATTTGAACGAATTTTAAATTATTCGAAAATATTTTTTGCGAAGATTCGTTTTCCGAAAGTCCATTTTACTGAAATTTCAAATTTCAGAAGGCTTAATTTTGCGAAGGTTCAGATTACCGATTAATCAGTTTAGCGATAGAAGGGGTATCCGAAAATCATTTAATCGAAGGTTCAAATATCCGAAAATTTACAAATTGTTTATTTACATTTAGATAAATGTTTAATAACAAATAAAACATGTATCATGCGTATCAAGTAATTAAATGGAATAAAAACAATGAAAATTCAACAAAATGAGTGACAAAAACCTTATATTGTTAATATACATTGATTTACGAAAGAAAAATGACCAATTGAGTTAAAGGTTACGCACCGAGAAAAAAAAATTAAGTTTAGTTTATTATTATAAAAATTTTAAATATTGTCACAGGCTTAAGATGGTTACTGTCGAATAAAAATAAAAATAATAATTGTAATCAAAATAATACTAACCTTTATTTTTTCTTCCTCGGCACGTAACTCTTTAACTCAATTGGTTATTTTCCTTGAACGTAAATTAATGGATATGAACTATACCAATAATAGAAATATCTACTAATACATTTTTCGACGAGAATTAATATTTTTAGTTTGAAAATTCAACTTTTTGAAAGAAAATTAGTCTTTTTATCTTGAAATATAATAATTGATTGCCTTGGTTAATGATTCATCTTTTTGGTGTAAAGTCTAGACATTTTAAAATTTTAGTATTCCTGTTTTGGTAGAATATTTATATTTTTTAGTCAAACTTTCATCTATTCTGTTGAAAAATTCGTATTTTTAGCTTGAAAATTTAACAATTTTGTAACAGAACAATTTTGACTTGAAAGTTCAACTAATTGGTTGAAATTTTTTTTCTCATTTGTCTAAAAAATCTTTCTTGTTTAAAGATTCTTTGTTTTGGTTGAAAATTCATCTCTTTGAACGATGAATGAACTATTTGTTGAAAACTCATTTTTTTTGGGTTGAAAATTAACTTTTTAAACTGAAAATTTAAATAATACTTTCTTGGTGGAAAATTTATCTTTTTTATTTAGAAATTATCCTATTTCGTTGAAAATACATCGTTTTTAGTTGAGCATTGAACTATTTTATTCCAAGTTCATGTGTATTATCTTGAAGAATGGTATTTTTCGGTAAAAAAGCAATCTTTTTGGTTTGATGTCTATTTGGTTAAAATTTATTTTTTTCGAAAATGCAATATTTTTATCTAAAATCTTAAGAAAGTAGAAAGTCGTAAATGTAATTTAAGATAGTACTTACATTTATTTTATTTAGAATAATTCATTTCCCTATTTTTGTGGAACCATTAACACCTTATCTCTTCTATATTTTTAGAGTACTTTGCAAAAAGTACTTTGTCTGAAAAAAGTATTATTGATCAAAGTAAATTTTAAAAATTCGGCTAAAGTGATGCTGTAAAAATGTGTCTTTCTATTTCAATCAGTGAAATTAGAAAAATTAATAAATTAAAAATAACTGATTTATCTGTTGAAATTCTTAGTACATTTTGATTTAAAAAACAAAAAATCATATGATAGGACTAACAAAATTTAGAAAATGTATCCTAAATTTTTTAATAAAAGATTGCCATTCACACTGCCTATTGCGCAGTTTAAGCATGAATGTTAAACACATTAGTGATTGATTGAATGAACGAGTAACTTTTTTCATCAATAAGGATTGTTTTCAAAAGGAAACTACGTTAAATAAAAGAGAATTGAATTCTTTTATTTATGTGTACATATTATTTAATTATTTATTTGCATTTAGATAAATGTGTAATAGCAAATAAAACGCTCTCTTTTCTTTATTATTTATCCTTATTTTTTACATTACCAGGACCCAACATGTTTTGAATCTATTTAAATTTCTTCATCAGAGTAACTTTTGTACGCCTTCTGAAATTTGAATTTCCAGTAAAATGGACTTTCGGAAAAATGTATCTTCGCTAAAACTGTTTTCGAATAATTCGACATTCGTTGTAATAATTTTCGGTCAATTAATCACTTGTTGAAATGGTTTTCGGTCAATTAATCATTCGGTAAATTAGTTTTCCTTGAAATAAATTTCGGTATCCTAATATTCGCTATTTTAATTTTTGCTCCCTTGAAACATAGGAAAAATGACCGGCTGTCATCCAATTCTAAACTAACGTTTAGAGTTTCCTATACAGTAGTATAAGAACCATTTCTGATTAATTTCAGTCAAAATTCACTTGATAAATATACTTTCATAAAAAACTTTTTTAGACATTCTAGCACTAAAAAAAAGTTAATTTCATTATATCCTCTATGCCCAAAAGTGCTTTTTGAGTTCTAATAAATTAAATCTTTAATTTAATTTTTATTTACTTTTTTATTTAATTTGAATCTTATTTCCAGACGTTAATTACGCGAAGAATTTAACATCTCGTATTTTCTTCAATTTTAGATTTTTAATTGCATCAAAATGTATATCAGTGTATTCTTGTTATATATGAAATTATAAGTTCTATAATAAATTTTATATTTCCCGACATTCAAGTAGGATATAATATTATTAAAATTTTCAACCTCATTTTTTCCTAAGTAACAATACTTTGACCAAATTCCCTCAAAATTCATAAAAATGTGTATCGAATTTGAATAATCTTTGTTGATTTTCTATATAATAAACTCGTTTGAAAATGTATTGTGATCTTTTTCTTTAAATATTATTATTTCAGAAAGTATTAAACAATTTTCACATGACTTGGGCTTATTTAAAAAAGAGTATCTCGAGTTATTTGCAAAAACTTATCCCCCGATTTGAGGATCAGCCACAAATTTCGAAGCAGGATAGTTTCAAAAACTTAAAAATTGAATATTTTCATATTTAATATTTATTTACGGACAATTCTCTGTGTACAAACCCACTCGCAACTGAAACGTAGAATTTTATTAATTATAAAAAGCTTTTAGACAATCAATGAGTTGTTACACTATGCTATTTCGCTAGTTTTTTTCCAGCCCATACATATTTAAAAAAGTCTTGTCTAAATTTTAATTAAAATTTAAAATATTTAGCATTTTAGTAATACCCTTTAGGTATCTCGATATTAAAGTCTAAGCAAACGAAAGCGCTATCCTGGGGTACGACCGCGTCCTGGCCGTAAATGCATTTTAGACTGTTCGCGGGCAAAGCAAAACTTTTAATTAGCGAGTTTATACATTTATCTACATACCGCTGAAAGGAACAGCCATACCTTAGCGCTGGAAAGCCAAAAAAGCGGGAAATAAACGAGGTGTGGTAGACTGGACCGAGGCGCCACGCCTGATCCCAGAATACACTACAATAGAGCCCGAGATGGTTTGCATATGAAAGAGACTGAGAATAGAGGGTGAGATAGGTGAACGTAGCGCACATAGCGTACGTAGATACGACCTTAGGTATATCTGACGTGCCCTCCAACTCTGAAGATCGTAAGTTCCAATTTTATCAAAGATCTCGCATATATATATCGACTCCTCGAAAATATATGTACCTCTACGCGTTTCCACTCATTTTGCACTTGAAAACTCCTTTGAGATTCACCATACACGTATGCATAATCGGAAATCGAATTTATATCGAGAAACTTACTCACTAAATAAAAAATTAATGTCAAATATCTTGGACTAACAAAAAACACACGCGCACAAAGTACGTGTTCATGTGTCTGCATTTTTATTTCCTAACTTTAAAAATACAAACAATTTTAAAATTTTAAATTAAATTAAATTTTAAAATTATTAACTAAATTTTTTAATATACACTACCAACGTCAATTGTCTACTCTTCTGTTTTTTAACTTTGCTTAAGTGCCTTAATTTGTTAAATATTTACATAAAAATATGAATTTCTAGGGTTACATAACCCAGGGCAGAAACCATTATTATTCCTGTCTGGTGTCTATCCATCCGTCGTACTTTTATCTAATGAAGAGAAGTAAGGGGTGAGAAAGTAGGGAAAGTGAAGTAAAATGAGGAGAGAAGAAGTAGGAGAAGTGAGGGGAATTTAGTGCAAGAGCGTAGGGGATAGAATGTGAGGACTAATGGCAACAAAGGGGAATACGGGGAGAAAGGGGAAATGATTAGAAGTGAGAGAGGATAGTGAGGGGCAATTGGGGCTGAGGAAGGAAAGTAGAGGTGTTATTGCAACGAGAATTTAATTGGCTACAAAATGCTACTTTTGGTTTTAGAGTGCGATGTTTTGTTTATTAATTATTACCAAAAAAGTGAAGCAATGGAAAACCTGTCAAGAAAAAAATTGTGGGGCTAAAACGACACCCTCTTGGAACTAAGTTGACATTTTACTATAATGTTTGACGAAAAAATGGATACATTTTAAAATATGTTAATGTTGTACAATATACCTAATATATGTTATACGTATAAATTACGGTGAGTTGAAAAAAAAATCGAAATTAAAAACACCCTACCACTGAAAGCTTCATTTTGGGCCCATCATAATCTGTGTAAAATTTGTATTAGAGCCTTCAATGTCCTGCGATTCTACTGTATTATAATAATAAAATTAAAGATTCGTAATTCTCGGAGTTCTGCACAAATCACTAATATCAATTTCTTTTCGTAACCTAATTAAATTTTCTGAAATATTGAAAGATTTTATTATTTTCAGTTTTCTAGGACAGAAGCTCATTTTTATAACTACTAAAAAAATAAAATCATTTTTAAAAGGTTTGTGAATTATCTTTAAACACTTACCTTGTAAAAACTTTTTCACATTCAAAATTTACAATTCAACTTTTTTTCACAAAAATTTTAAAAGCGATAGAATTTCTACATGCTCGAAAAAATGTGGATAATTTGCAAAACTTTAGAAAGATGATTTAGTTTTTGTTTGAATTCCCAGAAGAACTTAAAATAGTAAATGATATAAGATTTTTCCTAATTGGACATATTCTATAAATTTCGAAATAAAATTATAGTGATTTTTGAAAAAATGAAACTCTTGAATTATGAATTTTTCAAACTTAGGTTAGCCCCTCAAAACTTTAGCATATTGCTCAATCTATATATATAAATATTTCATTTTATTGGACTTTGCGCAATTTTTTAGGAACCTGCGTCAAAGAAGTTTTCATGGCTTAAGCATGGAAATATCTGGCCAAAGCACAGATCACGGATGAGCGGTAGCATGGCGCAAGCACCGGGTAGCACCAGGTAGCTTAGCACGTACTCTAAAAGAACTTTTTCAAAATTAAAATTTTTCCAACAGCCAAAATAACTAAAAATTGTGAGTCAGCAACTTGGGTGCGCTGGGTCGCGCACCAGGTACTTTAGCACGTATTCTACGAAAACTTTTAAAGAATTTAAATTATGTCAACTGCCAAAACGTCTGCCAATCATAAGTCGACGATCCCGGTGCCCCGACTCACGCACCAGGTAGCTCAGCACGTATTCTACAAAGAACTTTTTTACAATTAAAATTTTTCAAACAGCTAAAATAACTAAAAATGGTGAGTCAGCAACTCGGGTGCGCTGGGTCGCGCACCAGGTACTTTAGCACGTATTCTACAAGAACTTTTTCAAAATTTAATTTTTTTTAATAGCGAAAATAACTAAAAATGGTGAGTCAGCAAACCGGGTGCGCCGGGTCGCGCACCCGGTAGTTTAGTACGTATTCTGTGACAACTTTTTAAGAATTTCAATTCTGCCAACTGCCAAAATAACTGCCAATGATAAGTCGACGATCCTAGTGCACCGGCTCACGCACCAGTTAGCTCAGCACGTATTCTACAAGAACTTTTTCAAAATTTAATTTTTTTTAATAGCGAAAATAACTAAAAATTGTGAGTCGAAGACGCGGCTGCACCGAATCGAGCACCAGGTATTTTAATAGGTATTCTACGATAACTGTTTACAACTGTTCTAAGAGAACTTTTTAAGAATTTAAATTGTACCAACTGCCAGAATCACTAAAAATGATAAATCAAGGATCCGGGTGCACCGAGTCGCGCACCAGGTACTTTAGCACTTATTATACAAGAAATTTCAAAGAATTTAAATTGTCATCTCTTTTTTGAAAATAAATACCAATCGTTTAAATTTTAAAAAAGTTTTTGTAGAATACGTGCTAAGCTACCTGGTGAGCGACCAGGTTCAAACGGATCGTCGGCTTACTTTTGAAAGTTATTTTGGTTGTTGGAACAATTTAAATTTTGAAAAAGTTCTTGTAGAATACGTGCTTAGGTACCTTTTGCATGACCCGGTGTACATGGATCACCGAATCACCATTGATAGTTATTTTGGGTGACGGAAAAACTAGAATTCTTAAAAAGTTCTTGTGGAATACATGCTAATCTATCTGGTGCACGACACGGCGCACCCGCCTCGTCGACTTATCATTGGTACTTATTTTGGCAGTTGGCACAATTTAAATTCTTAAAAATTTCTTGTAGAATATGTGCTAAAGTACCTGTTGTGCGACCCATTGCACTCGGGTTGTCGACTCACCATTTGAAATTGTTTTCGTTATTCACAAAATTTAAATTTTTAATAAGTTCTCGTAGAATACGTATTAAACTACTTCGAGCACGATCCGTAGTACGCGGATCTAAGACTCGCATTTAGAATTGCTTTCTTTATTCACAAAATTTGTATTTAAAAAAATGTCTCACAGAATACGTAATAAAGTACCTGGAACTCGATGCAGTGCACCGGGATCGTCGACTTATCATTGACAGTCATTTTGGAAGTTGGCGTAATTTAAATTGTTAAAAATTTTTCGCAGAATACGTGCTAAACTACCTGGTGCGCGACCCGATGCACTTGGGTCGCCGACTCACAATTTTTAGTTATTTTGGCTGTTGGAATAACTTAAATTTTAAACAAGTTCTTGTAGAATACGTGCTGAGCTACATGGTGCGCGAACCCGATGCTTTCGGGTCAAACTTTACTATTTAGAGACAATAGCAATGCTTGCGCTATGCTACCATTCAGCCTTGACCCGCGCTTTAGCCAGATACTTTCAATTGTCTTGCCATGCTTAAGCTATGCAAACTTCTTTCACGCGGGTTCTTAAAAAATTAATATGTATGATACATGTCACGTAATGTAGAGTTTATATCTTTTTAAAAATCCTTCAAAAAATGGACACTTATTTATAATTTTAAGTAAAATATGAAATATGGAGCATAAAAATCGAGAATTACATAGTGGATGGAAGTCACTCTGGTGATTCTCATCAAATCTGAAGAATAGAGTTCATTGTTAGGATAAGAGTGAAGTGAAAAAAGGAAAGCAGTTTACTACGCTTCTATAACGTATTATAAGTGGAGGCACTCAGAAGACCCTTGCTACCAAACACTCTCAACTATGACCCTTTCTATATGATGTCTACACTAGAGGCTAGAGATATCAATATGAAATGCTCGCCTCTTTTTTATGCTGATAAATAGCCCTTCTGATTTACTAGAGGTCAAATTCCAATCAATAATTCATCATCCCTACATTATAATATCAAAACCTTACAAAAATTTGCAGAAATATCATCAGTATAAAAAAATGATGAAGATAGCTGGTCATAAATGTACGAAATCAAGAAGCGAATTACGTGGTATCTCTTGGACTCGTAAAGTGCATAATATTCGACGGTCTAAAGCCAATGTAAATATAAAGAAATGGGTTTTGACCATATCAAACTCAATAATCATCACGAAGTAATTCACTTGTTCGAGGTTAGGAAAAAAAATCTCTTGTGATCTGTAACTTAGTGAGCAAGAGCTTGCCTACAAAAGGAGGCAAGCGCGAGGCCGGCCGAAGATCGGGTGGCCCAGCATCAAGGGTTGAGTGTAGTTCTAACTGCCACTTGTAACTTCAAAACTCCCTAGGATCCAACAAATAATATTTGAGGAAATTTTGAACTTCGGTGTGGGGACAAAATAAAAATCTTTGTTCTATTGGGTTATAAATCACTATAGAAATATATATTACTGTTTATTTATTTACAAAAGTGTTTTTTAAATTACCAAGTTCAAACATCATTTTCTGGAAGATTTAGAACTTGATAGGATATCTATATTTACTTAGTTCAAACACCCACTTCTGGAATATTTAGAAACTTGCTGGACCAACAGGGAATGTTTTCAAAATTTTCAAATTTCGGGATTTATATTCCAGGGTACTACTAATTAAAAAGTTAGATTTTTAAAAAGCGAAAATATATTTGAACTAAATATCTATGCGTTATTGGCTAAAATTCCATGTGATTTTCTTTAAGCAGCTTTTGTTTAATTATGAATTTAATTAACTGTAGAACCTATTTAATACCTCGTTCCACCATTGAACCTCACGGTATTAGAAATATGAATATTTATTAAAAGAAAAATGTAATGATTTAATGGGAAATAATTAAAAATATGTTTAATAAACTTGGTATCTTTATAATTATATTGAAAAAGAATTATATTAGTTTGTCTTTACGCAATTGTCGTGCAGAAAATGTGCTAATTTTCTACGATTATTACAATTGAAATAATATTATTAGTCATTTTTTAGGAACGCAAAAACATTTTTTATCTAAAAAGTTTAAAACTAACTTATGAATTATTTTTCGGTAAAAAAACACTTCTCACGCCTCTACAGTTACTAATATAAAAACAAGTAAATAATGTCAAATTATATTTATTTGATTGAAACACTTTTTCTTTAACAAAAATGGTTTTAACTATCTCAGCCATGAAAACATTATTATCAAAATCGGAAACAGCAGAGTTCTAGAGAATCTTTATCCGGAAATAATAAGTTAACATTGAATAAAATTAAGCCTTTTCAAATTTGGTAAGAAGTGATAATCAGAAAAAGCACAATTACAAAAAGCCTTGTAAAAATAAATATTTCTTGTAAGTTTCAACAACTACCTTAAATGATAATTTAAATATTTTCTTTATTTCTTTTTGACGGTAGAAAGAGAGAGAGAGAGAAAGCTTTAATCTTTGACTTTTCACGTTTAACCTTTCGCATATGACCTTTCGTCACTCAACCTTGAGTTAACCATTGACCTCTCCATTTTAACTCCTGATTGATGGTCCCTTACCGATGACCCCCCATCTTTCAAACTTTTCATCTAACCGTTGACTTTCATATTTGTCTGTTGAACTCTGCTATTTCGAGTTTTGTCTCTATATCCTTCAAGATCTCAACTTTTTCATCCCTACATGTCCTCCTTTCCTCTCCAGTTGATTCCTATAGTAGGAATCAGTGTGAAATGTTCCTTTCCGTCTCTCATCCTACCTCATCATACGCAAACAATATAAATATAAAATATAAAAAAGAATATTATTATCTTCGCCTTAGAAAGCCTACACTATAACTGTTTTCTGTAATTTACGAAAATTAATTATTAATGTGGAAGTGGAAGGATTCCATGGAGCTTATATTCTTATAAAACTTCGATCATAAGTATTTCATTTCCATCCAGCTGATTGAATGCCCTTTTTTTGAAGCAATAAGTATTATTGCTTCTTTAAAAATTGCACCTGTCATAAAAAAACGTAAATATAAGAAACAAAATTAAATATGGCTAATTAGGTGCATGCGACTGCACTAAATTGTTGGAATAAAAATAGGAAACAATGAGCATTAATTGATGAATATCAAAATAAAATGATACAAAAGAAATATTTTTAAACGGTAAATTTCGATCATGACAGTAAGAAAGCAAATTAAATATGGCATATTGAGCGCATGCAATTGCACTGACCTTTATTAACCGTAAGAATTAAGTATGCAATCGAAAATTAGTTATATCCTAGTTATACCTTTTGTAACATAATTTGGAATATTCTACTTTGAATTAAAAAGCTCGCATGTAACAATAAAAAATGAATTTTTTGAGATCAGGTGGCATGGATAAAGGCAGATACGAAGGCCATCCTGGCAATTCACGAGCACGTAATCACGAACAATGCCCGTCTTTCCGTGACGCACAGTGATTCGCACACGTGGACGCTGAACATCAAGGGAGCTCGTCGCGAGGATCGGGGAGTTTACATGTGCCAGGTGAACACAGATCCCATGAAAAGCCAGGTGAGTCTTGAATCGACGTTAGTGATTTTCTCCCCTATCTAGGTCGGGAAAACCCGATAGCGTCAGTGCAAACGAAATAGCCTCGTCACCACTCACGGATATTTATGGGCAACCATGCCTTTCGACCAGAAAAATGAAAAGATTCCACAGTAGAGAATTCAACATTCAGCGCATTTCTGTCTAATTATTTTATGTCGATGAATAGCCATGAATAACCCGAAAACATAAAATACAAAACAAATTAAACGAGAGAGAAAATACTTTATTGTCTCATTTACCATTTGGATGAAAGTTCTAAGCATACGAAACCATTTTCTTTTTAGGACTGTGATTAATTAAAGAAAAACATTTTTATGATGAGGAAAAGTGAATCGTGTAGTGGGGTTATGAGTATTTGAGATTTTAGGATTGTTTTCTAAAAAAATGCAAGTTTTTTCTCTAAACCTTTATAACGTTTGACCTAATTGAAGTATTTAAGTTTACATTCATGAGTCTAGTGAGGTTAATACAATAAAAATTGAGCTGTTCTGAATGGTTGATTTTCGCAAAAACACCAAATTTTATTTAACTATTATTTTTGTCTGCAATGGTACTCAAATTATGATCAAATTACGTAAGTTTCATGCGAGCTAAACTATTTTTCTGCTCAAGAGAATGAATAATTAAATTTCCGATTTTTTATTGCAAATAAATACAGACTGGACAAAATGCTAAGAAAAGAGTTTCCGCATTTGGAAAAGTTTTACAAAATATTCATGGTACTCTTTTGTAAAATTTTGTATCGTTAGGAAAAAAAATTCCCTGCATGCATTTTGAAAATACACGCAGAGAAAAAGTTGGCATGAAACAAAGAGCATTGTCCTCTTGCCTGTTTTGTTTCGATGTACGAGAATAGTATATTATGCACCGAGAGCGAAAATTGGCGTATACGTGGCACGTATAATTCAAGGTTCAAACGGTCGTTTTTACTCGAGGCCCAGTTTTCGAGTTTTCAAATATACAAAGCGGAAATCGTAACTTTGAAATGACTGATCGAAATTTCTTATATGTAATTCTTTACATTCTTAGAAAAATGAAAGAATATGTATATATCATGCATTATATTTTACAGATTTAGCCATGCGTGCCACCGTATCATTCGTCCTGCCTCAAAAGTCCCCCCCCCCCCCGCCAGTTACAGGCGTGGAATCGCTTGGTGTTGCTCCTTCTCTACGAGCGTTTTCGTTCCGCTGTCGGACAAAATCAACCATTTTGTCCTCGAGTTTCGGTAGATTTTTTTTTAATTTTCTCAAATCTGTCAATGTTTGCAAGAAAGATCTGAAAATTAAATTTTTCGCAAAAAATCCTCTTGACTTAGGTCAAAAGTCAAAAAGGTTTAGAAGAAAAAATTGTGCATAATTTTAAAATAGTTTGCTATTCGGAATATTAAAATACGTGTCGTCTGATTTTACGTAGAATTGTCAGTTTTTAAAGTCTCTTCACTTTCAGCTTTTTGAAAATTTGCATCACGAAATATTTAAAATTCAAATGTAATAATTTACGTTAAGAGAAAGTTTTCATTTTTCGAGCGCAACTTACTGAATGATTTAAATATTTAATCTATTTTTAAATAAGACATAAATTTTAAAGCTACGATTTTTTATGTATAAAATTTAAAATTAGCAATTTTAAATCAATATTTTCCTCATCATAATTTAAATTACTGTCTCTGGCCGGAATAAGTTCACACAAAACCTTTAAATTGAAAAGATAAAGCTGCAGAATAAAATCTTACTTAGAAATATTTTAGTGAGAAAGTTTTGTGTGGGTTTATAAATATGAAAAACTAAAAAAGGATTTACTTGCTTTTCAATTCCAAATCAATTTAGTATTAAGATGTTTGAGTGAAAAAGTTTGTGATGGATAGTTTTTATTTGAGTAAGATAAATACTAGAGGTTTCGAGGCAAAAGTAAAATTTGTTTAAAAATAATTTAAGTGATAAAACATTCCAGTCCATTTTAATTGGAAGATTTTGCAATTCAACAGCTTTTAAATTAAATTAGTTGCATTTTTAGAATTTTTAAACATAAATTTGTGCATGGAAACTTTTACTAGGTTTCGCAAAAATGTAGGGAGAAATTTTTGTTATGACACATGAATGATTTCAGCTATTTTTAATTCCAATCAAGCTGTGTTAAAGTTTTAATTTTTAACCTCTTGAGACTAGAAAGTGCGTTTCATTACCTACACTCACAAAAATTTCTGTTGGAAACTTCCACTACATGTATTTGAAGTTTATTTCCTAAATGTAAGGTTACGCTACAATACATAATGTTGTAGTTTCAAAATGCTGGCATTGGGATGGTATCTCACATGTATTGGAATTTTAAAATACAAATTTAGTTACCAGTAACACTTCTGTATCACACTTGCGGCTGGATATCACAACAACTTTTGAAAATAGAAATTTTTACAGTGTAAATCATGTCTGAGAACACATGATCCTGGCAAAAAAAAAGGAATTTTCTAACGGAGCCAAAACATTTCTTAATATATAATTTGCAATGCGCGCATTTATGGCATTCAAGGAATTCGTAGAATTTAATGAATTCGACGAATTCACAGAATTTACGGCATTCATGAAATTCATGATATTCGCAGAATTCACGGCAATCATGGAATTCATGGAATCCGCGGAATTCAAGAAATTCATGATATTCACCGAATTCGTTAAATTTACGGAATTCACACAATTCACTGATATCAATTAATTAACGGAATTGAAGAAATTTACAGAGTTCATGGAATCCGCGGAATTCCAGAAATTCATGAAATTTACTGAATTTACTAAATGAACGGAATTCGCGAAATTCACTGCAATCATGAAATGCACGGATATCAAGAAATTTACGGATTTTATGGAATGCACGGAGTTCATGGAATTCACGAGATACGCGAAATTCGCCAGATTCATGAAACTCACGTTTACGGAATTCACGGAATTTCCGGAAGTCAAGTAATATACAAACGGAATTCACGGAATGCATACAATTCGAGGACATCTGCGAATTCCCTGAATTCAGTGAATTCCATGAATTAGTTACATGAATTTTGTGACTGCAGTTATTTTCATAAATTCCGTGACATCTGTTAATTCCATAGATTCAGCGAATTCCATGAATCACATTAATTCTTTGAATTCCACGAATTCATTGAAATACATGAATTCGATAAACTCCATGAATCATATCAATTCTTTGAAGTATATGAATTCTTTTAATTCCATGAATTCCTTAAATTCCGTTAATTTCGTTAATTCTGTGAACTACATGAATTCCATCAATTTCGAAAATTCCGTAAATGTTGGGCCTTATATAAATTCCGTAAATTCTGTGAATTCTACGAATGCCTTGAATTCCATGAATTCCTTGAATTCTATGAATAGGCGCATTATTTACTATATATAACTAAGAGTTTCAACTTCGTCAGACATTTTTTTTTTTTTGCCCGGAACACGTGTCCTTAGAAATGATTTACATGTTTTTTTCAGTTTTCATGAATGCATTGGATTTCGTACGTTCCATGCATTCTGGTCCATACATTTCGTGAATTCCTTCAATTCCATGAATTCCGCGAATTCCATCAATTCCTTCATTTCGATGAATTCTTCGAATTCTTTGTTTTCTGCAAATGTAATAAATTCCATGAATTTCATGAGTTCCTTGAATTCGATGAAAGTCTTGAATTCGGTGACTGACTTGAATTAAATGAATTCCGTGAATTCCTTGCATTCCATTAATTCCGTGAATTTCGTACGGACAATTTTCGTCTTGCAAACTCTCTAATACATGTATTGGAATGCTTGACGGTGACTTCACGATTAAAAACTCTGACTATACAGGTATTCCAGTTTCGTCATTCCCATACCATGTTTGCAATTTCACCTTACGCTGTATTGTAGAAGTGTTGTAGAATTCTAAACATTTTTAATAGATTAAAGAGTAAAACGTGACGTCAGAAGTAAATATTTGAAGTTATCAAATGATCAGTTGAACACGTTGACAGATAGCATGACAGATGGATCTAACTCAAAGCAATAAACTACCGTAAATTACCGATGAATTACCATAATTTACCATGAATTTCCAAATTATTTAATAATATATTCATATTAAAATTAAAATAAAGTTTCCGAAATTCCTCCATATGAGTATAAGTCAGGCCTGTGTTACAAAAAAAACATCTGAAATCATGCGTTTGTTATAAAAAACAATTGTGTTGTTTATCAAGCCAACCTATCTTCTTTTTTTAATAAAATTTGTTGGTAGATGGCCTATTTGGTTGATTCAAATAAAGAATGTGATTGAACCCATCAAACATTTTATCAAATCAACCAAAATCGGTTGGATTTAACCGAATTTTCATGCATGAATATCTAAGAAAACAGTTTGATACAAGTCTTTATTTATTATAAGTCGTACTGAAATCAGACATTTCTTTAAAATGTACCTCTTCTCTCCGTTAGTGAATAATTTACTATTTTTTTGCTCTGCGCAAATTATTTTTCAAATTTGGAGGGTGATAAAAAGTCCCGTTTTCATTTGTTTCTTGATTAATACTTCACTTTCTAGCTATTGGCTTGCTAAATCGGCACTCTAAGGGTTTGAAAAATAGTATATTCTTTAGTACATACGATGATGTATGTAAGAACGGTATGATTTGAGAGGCTATCGCGTTTGGCATTTGAGGTTAGGTTGTCGCTTTCCATAATAGTACAGGGGCGACAATGAAGATGCATACGCGGAGAACTGTTATGATCATAAACCGCTAATTATTAATCGAAAGAACCAGTGAAATATTAGTAAAAGCCATTTAATTCATTCAAAAAATGATGAAAACCATTTCATAACCACGAAGAAACATATTTTATAATTAAAAAAAGAAACTAAATGGTAAAAGGGATAAATATAAAACACGTTTTTAATATTGCTTCTCATGAAAAAATACTAAATAACTAACTAACTAATTTTAAAGGTATATCACTTAATAAAAAGGATTCTAAAAACATATATCAACTATATACATCATAATTTTGAAGATGCAAAGGTTTTTGAGATGAAAAAGAGTTATAATAATATGAATGGCATTTCAGTAAAGTAAAGATTAATTGTGAGTAAATGAGCGCTATATAATCGCAGTTCCTGTTTAGCTTTTCAACTTGAGATTTAGCTTTTAACCCAGTATGTGACGTTTGTGTTTTGCAGAGCGCATTTCTGGAGGTGGTAATCCCACCGGACATAATTTACGAAGAGACGTCTGGGGATCTCATGATACCGGAAGGCGGTTCTGCGAAGCTTGTTTGTAAGGCCCGCGGTTACCCGAAGCCAGACATCGTCTGGCGACGGGAAGACGGCAACGAAATAACCTCGAGGTCCGGGCAAACCGGTGGAAAAACTAGAGGTAAGGATTAACTGTCTCACTCTTAGAAAATTACAACTTACGAGAAAAACAACTTCCCAACAAATTAACAAATATTTTTCTTCCCTTACCAACTTCTTTCTCAAAATACTTTTTAACCATTTTACCAAATTAAAGCTTTTATAATCAGTTCATAAAGAAAGGAAAAATGCTAAAATACGAAAATACCTCTCTAAAACGTTTTATTTTTACTTCAGAAATTTCCCTTGCATTTCTTTTACGGTTTTTCTACATTCTTAGTTAGTAAGTTTTATACCTTTTTTATACCCATTCTCTTTACATTTTTAGCTCAAGAGTTTATGTCTTTCATTTTAGTATAGAAAATTTTAATCTATTTTTTCATAATACTCTTGCCATACTATTTTATAAGAGGCCTAACAATCATCATCATATCTAAAGAAAGTGCTTGAAAACCTAATTATCTTTTCATTACTTGAATTGCTTTTAAATTTTAAATTAGAAATTATGAAAATAAATTTTTCAAATAATTCCTTTTAAGGATATTCAAGATATATAATTATGACCAGAATTTAATATTTAAGTTTTTTTAGTATATTCAAAGAGGCTTATCTATTAATGAAACAGATTTTATTACATAAATATAAACGCAAATAATAAAAAAATAATTGAGGCAATAACTGTTTATTTAAATGTAGTTATTTGCATATTTCTGTTTTTTCTTTCGCTTTAAAAGCTTTTTTTCAAAAGCTTTAAATTCTAAAGTTCTGTTACAGGTAATGAATAGACATTCTTTTCTCAATTTTATCAATAATATTAAAGATTTAGTAATTTTATCTAATCAATTACAGAAAATATTATATATGTTTTATGTTAATACTTTTTTCTGGAAATTATTATTTAAAAAATCTGCCCGCGTCGCGGGCACATTCTCATCGCGCGCCCTGCGCGCGGCTCGCTTCGCTCGCTAGTTTGACCGCGCCTACGGCGCGCACCTGTTGGATCTCGCGCTTCGCGCTCAATAGTATAATCACCTCGCGCTACGCGCTCGGACACATTTGCCTTACGCTTTACGCTCGGTTCCTGTAGGTTTTTGCACTTCGTGTGCTCGCTATTGCGCGCTTCGCGGGCTATTACACTGTCAATAAGCTTCATCGTTATGACATGCATTTGGTTTAATTACGTCAGTTTTACATAAAGCGAGGAACTAATTTACTGAAGGTTCTATTGACCTTAAGAAACACATTCTCATCAAGACACTCGCGCTTCGCGCTCGATATTTGGTTTAAAAATCATGCAAACTCACGCTCCACGCTCGTTTCT
>JAAAKG020044201.1:0-43313 GCA_010014905.2 Druon quercuslanigerum
CACTACCCAAAATGTTTTCAGATGAAGGGAAATAGGGTGATATTTCACCAAAATATCGTATTAGAAATAAAATTCTTTTAATAAAAAATCGAGTTTTTAAGCTGAAAAGTCAAATGTTGCAGAAAGCAGTTGACTTTTAAAACTGAAAAATAAATTATTAAAGAAAAATATCATTTAAAAAAAAATTAATTTTCAACCAAAAACAGATGAATTTGCAACCAAATGGACAAATTTTAAAACAAAAAATATTAAATTTCAACCACGAACAGTTGTATTTTCAACCAAATAGTTGAATTTTCGAATCAAAAAGAATAATATTTTAGAAGAAAGTTTGTTGATTCTTCTATAAAGGAAGATGAGTTTTCAACAAAATAATTGGATTATCAACAAAATAAATAAATTTTTTACCAGATAGTTGAATTTTCAAGCCAAAAATACGAGCTTGATAGAAGACAGTTAAATTTTAGCAACCAAAGTTAATTTTTAACCAAAAAATATAAATTTTAAATCGAAAAGAACGAATTTTCTATCAAAAAAAGCAAAAGTCGAAGAAAACAATTGAATTCTTAACTAAAAAAAAATAAATTTAAGGCCAAAAAAAGGAAAAGTTAAATTGATAGTAAATTATTTTATTTTATTAAAATAATTTTTAACAAAACCCTTTCAACTACCTAGTAGAATTTTTTCCAAAAAAGGTAAGTTTTTCAACCAAAAATACAAATTTTGAACAGAAGAGTTGAATTTTCAACCATGAAAGATTCTTCAGTCAATACAGAAAAAATTTCATCCAAACACTTGCATTTCCAGCTAAAAAAATACGTAACAAAAAGTGGAAGTCAAATTTTCAGTTAAAAAAATTAATTTTCTACAAAAAAAAAAAAGAATTTATAATATAAGAGTACCATTTTTAAAAAAGAAAAATTTTTCAGTCGATTCAGAGAAATCAAATTTCGCCCGCAATTCTTATTTTCAAGCAAAAAAGACGAATTTTCAAGAAAACAGTTTAATTTTCAACTAAAAAAAAATAATATTTTTACACCAAAGAAAAAGGAATTTTTTTAAATAGTTGAATTTTTAATCAAAGAAATGAATTTTCAACCAAAAAGATGAATTAGTTACCAAAAAAATTAATTTTGCACTGAACAAATTAATTTAAGAAAAAAAGAATAATCCTCAACCAAAACACATTAATTTTCATCAAAAGAGCTGTATTTTCTACCAAGAAATATTTTCCTGCCAATAAAGAAAAAGGTTTCATCTGAAATTTTGAATTTTGATGAAAAAAAATTTGGAAGTCAGTTAAATTTTCAGAACAAGAATTAATTTTCCATCAAGAAAGTTGAGTTTTTAAGTGGAAAATATAAATTTTGAACCAAAAGTGGAATAGTTAAATTGTCAGTTAGAAAAATTAATTTTCAACAAAAAAAAACGAATTTTTAACAGAAGAGTTCCATTTTTAATAAAGAAACATTTTTCTGTCGATACAGAGAAAAAAAACTTCGCCTGCAATGCTTAATTTTCAAGCAAAAAAGACAAATTTTCAAGAAAACAGTTTTATTTTCAACTAAAAAAGATCAATATTTTCACACCAACGAAAAAGGAATTTTTTTAAATAGTTGAATTTTTAATCAAAGAAATGAATTTTTAACCAGAAAGATGAATTAGTTACCAACAAAATTAATTTTGAAAAAAAATAGATGAATCCTCAACCAAAACACATTAATTTCCATCAAAGGAGTTGTATTTTCTACCATAAAATCTTTTCCAGTCAATAAAGAAAAAGGTTTCGTGTGAAATGTTGAATTTTGATGAAAAAAAATAAATATGGAAGACAGTTAAATTTTCTGAACAAGAATTAATTTTTAATCAAGAAAAATGAGTTTTTAACTGAAAATATAAATTTTGTACAAAAAATGGAATAGATAAATTTTCAGTTAGAAAAATTAATCGATACAGAGAAAAAAAATTTTGCCCGCAATGCCTAATTTTCAAGCAAAAAAGACGAATTTCCAAGAAAACAGTTTAATTTTCAACTAAAAAACATTAATATTTTCACACCAACGAAGAAGAAATTTTTTAAGATAATTGAATTTTTAATCAAAGAAATGAATTTTCAACCAAAAAGATGAATTAGTTACCAAAAAAATTAATTTTCTACTGATCAAATTAGTTTTGAAAAAAAAAATAATCCTTAACCAAAACACATTAATTTCCATAGATTTCCTCTGAAATCTTGAATTTTGATGAAAAAAAATTTATGGAATTAGTTTTTAATCAAGAAAGTTGAGTTTTTAACTAAAAATTAAAATTTTGAACAAAGAATGGAATAGTTAAATTTTCAGTTAGAAAAATTAATATTCAACCAAAGAAAGATTTTTAGGTCAATACAGAATAAACATTTTGTCCAAAATATTTCGTTTTTAAACCAGACAGACGAATTTTATAAGTAAATTTTTAAAAAACAAAAAATGGATTTTAAGTTCAAAAGGATGAATTTTGCTATCTAAAAACATGAATATTTAAGAAAAACCGTTTAATTTTCCACTAAAAATGTCAACCTCCAATCAAGAATGGAATAGTCATATTTTCAGTTAAAAAGATAATTTTTAACAACAACAAAAAACGAATTTGCAACAAAATATTTCAATTTTTAAACATACAAATAAATCATAATTCAAAAATATTAAAATCTTTAACCAAAAAAGAATAATTTTCTAAAAAAAAAAAAAATTATTTTCAAAATAAAGAGATGAATTTTCATTAAAAGCGATGAATTTTCAACACAATAAGATGAATTTTCATTAAAAGCGATGAATTTTCAACACAATAAGATGAATTTCCAATGAAACAGTTGAATTTTAAAGCAAAAAGGATTATATTTAATTTCGCGTATTGATGTAAATGTAACACAATTAAGATATTAATGCACTCAATTCTCGATATAAGAACGGTGTCGAGCATGGCTTGCAATGGCCTTGATCCTAAATCGGGTGAATCGAAACGCAAGCAAACAAGGCAGCATGAATCATTTCTGTTGAATTTGGACGCATGACGCAACTTGATGCAACTAATTCACCGAAATTTCGTATCGTAAACTGGGGGTTCTTATATCGAGAGTTAAGTGTAAATGGGATTGGAGAAAATACCTCTAATAGGTATTTGGCTATAATAATTGCATGTCGCTTTGCTAATTAACATTTTTTTAACTCTGTGGAGGGCTGGCACTCAAATGTTATCAGTGTGCATCTGCAACCCAATGGGAATGCGGAGATGGAAATTTGGTGGTGGAAGCACTCGAACCACAAAGTTGCGATCATGTCTTCGAGGCGCAATACTGCATTAAATCATTCGGGACTTATGGAGGTCTTTATTATTTTTCAATAAAAAAAACGGGATGTGTCTAAAATAAAAATTTAGGAAATTCAATTAGGAATAAGTCAAAAATTTAATTCTTCGAACATTTAAATTTGACTACTAAATTCTTGAATATTAATAAAGAAAAGCAAGAATTTAACTATCAAATTTCGACAAGTCACTCGTAAGTGTTTCCATTTAAAAAAAAGGCAACCTCCAAATCCTCTTTCTTCTTTTTCAAAGTAGATTAAAAACTTCATTTTCAAAATTGCCTGTCTTTTCTCTGACCAAAAATTCCAGGACCAGAATTTTAATGTTGTAACATTTTTATCATAGAATATTTTATGAACTAAAGAATACAATTACACATAAAATTTTACAATTTTTATATTTATTTATTCATTTGAACCGAATTTTCATCGAAATAGTTGAACATTCCATCAAATAATTTAATTTTCAACGAAAAAAGTGAATTTTTAACCAAAAAGTTAAATTTTAAATAAAAGTTGAAAAGTTAAATTTCCAGTAACAAAAATGAATTATCAACTAAACCTTTTAAAACCTTTAAGATTGTGTTGTCCAAATTTAATCGATGATTCTTGATTTTTATTAGTTTCAAAAAATGTCGGAAACTCTGAACTTTTTTCTTTAAATCTCGAATAAATTAAAATTAAAATTAAAATTTCACTTTAGCGTCCAGCAATGAAATTCAACTACTAAATTCTTTGAAAACAACGCACAAAAAAAGAATTTAACGATAACGATCAAATTTGGGCAACACAATCTCCATTCAAATTTTTAAAAAATCAATACGAAGAAACAAAAAAATGATTTAGCGTTTTCCTTATCTTCCTTTCCTCTTTTTTTTTATTCTTAATTTAAATGGAAACATTGATGGTCTGAATTTGATCTTTGGATTCTTTTTTTTTTTTTAATTTCCGAGAATTTTTTTATTTAAATTTATATAATACTTGTTAAAGTCGAATTAAAATTGGAATTTATTCGAAATTAAAAAATAATAAGACGTGAGGAAAAAAGAAGGAAGGGGATTTAGAAGTTTCCTCCTTTTTCTTCATCATTATTTAATTACACTTTAAGTAAATCCTTTAAGCACATATTGGCAAGAATCATTTTCAATGTTTTTTCTGGACTTTTTTCTTTAAATTTCGAATAAATCAAAACTAAAATTATTCATTAACGACCAGCAATTCAATTTAACTAGTAAATTCTTAAAAATAACAAGAAAATTACAAAAATTCAATGATCTATTTCGGGCAATACAATCTTCGTTCAAATTTTAAAAAAAACCATGCAAGAAAAGAAAAGAAGATTTCGAGATTGCCTTCTTTTCCTTCCTCTTTTTTTCTATTTTAATTTGAATCGTAACATTGATTGCCTAATTTTGATTTTTTAACTCTTTTTTGTTTTTAATTTTCAAGAATTTTTTAGATAAATTTCAATAATGGTTGTGAAAGTAGAATTAAAATTTGGGTTTATTCGAAATAGAAAAAAAAGATGAGAGAAAGAAAGGAAGTGGATTTAAAAGTTGTCTTTCTTTCATTCCGACTTTTTTCATTTTATGTTTTTAATTTAAATTCAGACCCTTAAGATTGTGTTGGCCAAATTTAATCGTTGATTCTTGTTTTTTGTATTAATTTTGAAAATGTTCATAGTTAAATGTCGGCAATTCGCATATAAGAATAATTTTTTATTATACGTACATTGCAACTGATCAGTTAACAAAATATTTACTGAATTGATCAATATTTAATTTCCTTCTAATTAAATCCTTTAGGCACCTAGTGGCACAAATCATTTTATTTTTTTTCAAAATAAAAATTTTCTTTACCGTCCAGAAGTTAAATTAAACTGCTAAATTTTTTTTAAATTAACAAAAACAAAAAAAAAAGAATTTCAGTATCAAATTTGGACAAAACTTTATCTTTTTTTCTATTTTAAATTTTGAATTTGAAAACAAAAATTGAAGAGGAAAAAAGAAGGTTCGGGGGGTTGCCTTGTTTTTCTTTCGACTTTTTTAAATTATTGTTTTTATTTCAATTAAAATCATAAAATTGTGTTGTCCAAATTAAATCGTTGATTCCCATTTTTTTCAATCCCAGAAATTTCGTAGTTAAATGTCTAAAATTACCATAATAAAATCATTTTAATTTTTTTTTAATTATGCTCATATTGGAAAAAATAATTTTTGATCCACGTGAGATCATTTTCAATTGTTCTCTAGGCTTTTTTATTAAATTCCAAATAAATAAAATCTTAAATTCTTCTTTAATGCTCAACATGCAAATTGCACTACAAAATTCTTGAAAATTAAAAAAAAAATCTTTTGTATTTTGAGAGTGGAAAATAATCAATTTTTTCAAGAATAATTTTATGCAAAGAAACATGAAAAAAAAAATCTTTTCTTCCTTTTTATGTTGGGTCTTTAATTTCAATAGAATAATTTAAAAGTGTGTCGCCAAAGTTTATCCTTCGAATCGTGTTTTTCTTTTTTATTTTCAATAATTTCGAAGTTGAATTTGAATTTTGGATATTAAATTAGAATGTGAGATGAAATTTATTCATAAAAAAAGAAGAGAGGAGAAAAGAAGGAAAGGGATTTGGAGGTTGCCTTCTTTTTCTTTGTACTTTTTTAATTTTATTTTCTTAATTTAAATATGTTCTTTAAGCTCTTTTTTTAATCCCAAATAAATCAAAATTTAAAGTCTTCTTTAATATTCAACATTCGAATTTAAATACAAATTTCTTGGAAATTAAAAAAATTAAGAATCCAGCAATAAAATTGGGAAAAAAAACTCAAATGTGCCCATTAAAAAAAAATAAAAAGAGGAAAGAAAGAAAGAAGATTTAGAGGTTCTCTTCTTGCTTTTCCTCTTTTTGTTATTATTTTTCTAAATTTCAAAGAATTTTCTAGCTAAATGTCGAACATTGTCATAATATATAATTTTTTAATTATTCTCACATTGCAAATTATCAATTAAAATATATATTTCGTAAATTTATAACTATTTAATTACCCCACAAAATAAAGCTTTTCATCATATATTGGAAAAAATAATTGTTGATCCTCGTCAGATAACTTTCGGGGCTTTTTTTTAATTCCAAATAAATCAATAGATAAATTTTTCTTTTACGTTCAAAATTAAAATTTATCTACGATATTTGAGGACTAAAAAAAAGAATCCAAAGATCGAATTCGGAAAACAAAATTATAAATGTCTTAAATATATTTAAAAAAAAAAGAAGGAATATGATTTGGAGGTTGCCTTCTTTTCTTTACTTTTTGATTTTTTAAATATTTAAATGGAGATCTTCATAAGTAAATTGACCAAATTTAATCGTTTATTCTTTTTTATATTTCCAAAAATATCGTAGTTAAATATCGATAATTCTCATTTATATATATTTAATTATTCCATAAAATAAATCCTTTCACTACATTTTGAAAAAAATATATTTTTCGATCCTCGTGAGATCATTTTCAATTTTTTCGGGGCTTTTTAAAAGTTTGAATAAATCAAAATTTAAATTCTTCTTTAACGTTCCAAATTCTAATTTAATTACGAAATTCTTGAGGATTAAAAAAGAATGAATCCAACTGTCAAATTCACAAAAAAAAAAAGAAACGCGATTTAAATGTTACGTTCTTTTTATCTTGACTTTTTGTTTTTTTTTTAATTTAAATGGAGATCTTCAAAAGTATGTTGTCCAAATTCAATCGTTCATGTTTGTTTTTATTTTATTTCCAAAAATTGTTTAGTTAAATGTTGATAATTCTTATAATAGTATCAATATTATCTACACTAAAATAATTCTCCATTTTTTCAGATTTAAACAAAATGTTAGTGATTTTTCGAAAGAACCTCCAAATATGTTAAACGTTACGAAGTTGTACAATTTTATTTTTTTTTAAATTTAACTTGAAATTTATTTAAAAGAAAACAAAAAAATAACAAATCACAAAAATCAAGATAATTTCGTTAATTGCTGATTGACAAATTGTGAAAATGGCTTTCAAAACATTATAGAAAGACACGTCCCGATTTCTCCCATAAGCTTATTTATGTTTACTCCACTTTTACTATAATTAAATAAGTATCTTTAAGGCACTAACCACAACGAATCCTTCAAAATCCAAGTCAATTTTCTCCTCTCTTTCAAACTCTTCAAAAAAACGGTTTCCATCATAAAAACCTAACCAAACTTTTAACGGAAATGGACAATTTCGTACCGAAATTTTCCTACTTAACATGTCTGTGCTTGACATTTCCTAATTTTTGAACTAAATGTTGTAAGGTAAATGCATGACATAGCAGACAGAGTGCGATTACTTGCACAATTTACATTTTAAAAACCACAAATTTTGCAGGCGGAATTGGCACCAAACGAGAATGCTCGTCAAAACATCTCGGAACTTACTGTGACTACGTGAAACAACCTGGTGACAAATTAACTTACCGGACCTGCATTTACACCTGCTCAGGAGACGGTTGCAATCCAGCATCGAAATCGTTACCAAATAAAATATTTCTTCTATTTAGCAGTATTTTCCTCATTTTTGTTTCATTATTTCGAAGATGAATTACAAATTTTAGGATATAGGTTAAGTCTTTAACTGACTAGGGTAGTTGACAGAAGGCGCGCGAAAGAATTTTAAATTTGAAATATTCAGTTTAAAGTTTCGCTAAATTTTACAATTTTATCTAAAGGGCCGTCCATAAGTAGTATATAACGTTAATTTTAAGTCATTTTAAGATAAAATATTGTAATAATATTATAAAGACTTGAGTATTTTAATTTTTTTCCATCATTTCATGAAATAATATCCACAAAAACAAAGTTTTTTTAACAAATAATTTTTTATTTCAAGAGATTTTATATAATTTGGATGAAAATTTAAAGAAAAGGTTCCCAAGGATTTTGGAACAATTTTTCAATAATAAAAAATTTTAGCAATCCTTCTTTGGAAGTACCTGGAAATAATTGAAAAGATTACAAGGAATTTCAGAAATTTTTCAAATGTTTTAAAGCATTTTAATGGAATTTAAATGGATTTCACAGGACTTGAACAGATTTTCGAAGATTTTAGTAATTTTAAAGGCTTTCAATTACATATTTAAATTAATTTTTTAGAATCCCAAAGGATTTCAAAAGAGGAATTTCAACGAATTTCACAGAATTTCTGAGAATTTTAGTAGATAATTTTAAAGGATTTTAATTCAGAATTTCTAAGTATTTTAAACAATTTCGAAGAATTTTCAGAAGCTTTAAAAAATTTCAAGGAATTTCGAACGATTGGAAATATTTTATGGTATTTTAAAGAATCATTTTAAGAATAATTATTTGAAACGATTTTCTAATAAACCAAGAAGTTTCAATGTAGCTTAAGAATTTAAAGAGATTCCAAACGATTTTACAGATTTTAGAGTATTAAAAAAAATTCCAAAGAATTTTTAGGAGTTTTCAAAATTTTCAAAACAGTAGAAATATCTTAGAGTATTTTAAAGAATTCCAAGTTATTTTCAAGAGCTTTAAAAAAATTATAAGATTTCAAAGGATTTCTAACATTTTTAGATATTTCAGGATATTTCCAAAGATTTGAAAAAATTGAAAGCATTTTTAAGAGTTGAGTATTTTTTATGATATTTGAAAAGATTGCAAGGCATTTTAGACGATTTTTAAGATTTTCTAATATTTTAAAGGATTTTGCACGGATTTTTAAGATTTTTATGGGATTTCAGTAATATAGAATTTTAAAGCTCACTGCCAAAAAGTTATTTTGATGAATTTTCCCGGAACACAAAGGATTTCATAGAATTTGAAATATTTCAGTCGATTTCAAGAAATATCATTATATTTTATTTTTTTATTTTACTGGATTTCAAGAGATTTTATATTTTGATAAAATTTCAAAAAATTTATTCACAAAAATTAAGGGTTTTAAATAGATTTTTCAATATTCCCGGAAATTTCCGTATATCTCAAGAATTAGAAGAGATTTCAAAGTATTTAAACAATTATAGGAAATTTATAAATATTCCATTGGATTTGCACAAGCTTTAAAAAATGCAAGGGATTTTAAAGGATTGGAAATATTTTAAGTATTTTAAATAATTCCGAAAGTTTCAACAGATTGAAAAAACTTCAAAAATTTGCATCAGATTTCATTTAACTTCAAGGGATTTTATCATAATTTTACGAAAATTTGAATAATTTATTTAGAAGAATTTGGATTTTTTTTCCAAAATTCCAAGGAATTTTAGAATATTTCAAACATTTTCAAATATTTTAATAAAATTTCAAAGAATTTATTGGCAAAAATTACGGAATTTGAAAATATTTCATAATATTCCACAGAATCTAACTAAATTTCACAAATTTGAAGAGATTTCAAAAGAATTTTTAAAAATGTATTATATTTTAAAAATTTCCAAAGAATTTCCAGAAGCTTTAAAAAATGTCCTGTCATTTCAAAGGATTGGAAATATTTTACGGCATTATAAAGTATTAAAAAAAATTTCAGATATTTGAAAAGACTCCAAGGAATTTCAGTGGAATTCAATAATTTTAAAATATTTCAAAGGATTTTACTGATTTTAGTGTATTTTTAAATTTTTCAAGGATTTTTCAGAAACTTTAACATTTTTTAGAAAATTGAAAAGGATTGAAAATATTTTAGGGATTTTGAAAAAATTCCAAGGAAATTTCAACAGATTGAAAAAACTTCGAAAATTTTCATCAGATTTCATTTAACTTCAAGGGATTTCAAAGAATATCATAAGATTTTATGGAATTTTACAGGATTTTAAAATATTTTTATGAAAATTCAAATAATTTATTCAGAGGAATTTGAAAACATTAAAAAACCCCTTGAAATCCCGTAAAATTCCATAAAATCTTATGATATGCTTTAAAACCCCTTGAAGTTAAATGAAATCTGATGAAAATTTTTGAAGTTTTGAAAATATTTTCCAAAGTTCCAAGGAATTTTAGAAGATTTCAAACATTATCAAATATTTTAATGAAAATTAAAAAAATGTGTTCTCAAGAATTGAGGGCTTTAAAAATATTTTGTAAAACTCCAAGAAGTTTCAGTGGATTTTAATCATTTGATAAAGATTTCAAAGGATTTTAAAGATTTTAGGGTGTTTTTAAATTTTTCAAGGAATTGTCAGAAGCTTTAAAATTTTTTAGAAAATTTCAAAGGATTGAAAATATTTGAGGGATTTTGAAAGATTTACAAGGAAATTTCAACGAATTGAAAAAACTTCAAAAATTTTCATCAGATTTCATTTAACTTCAAGGGATTTCAAATAATATCATAAGATTTTATGGAATTTTACGGGATTTCAAGCGATTTCAAAGGATTTTAGAATATTTTTGTGAAAATGCCAAGAATTTTTTCAGAAGAATTTGAAAAAATTTTCCAAAATTCCAAAGAATTTTCGAAGATTTCAAACATTTTCAAATATTTTAATGAACCTTCAAAGAATTAAGGAATTTGAAAGTATTTGAAATAAACTTCCAAGGAATTTTAGAAGCTTTCAAAAATTGCATGAAATTTGAAAGACTTCATGGAATTTCAATGGATTTCAATAATTTGGAAAGATTTTTAGGGATTTAAAAGATTTTAGGATATTTTTAAATTTTTCAAGGAATTTTCAGAAGCTTTCAAATTTTGTAGATTTCATTTAACTTCAAGGGATTTCAAGGAATATCATAAGATTTTATGAAATTTTATAATATTTTAATGAAAATTAAAAAATTGTATTCACAAGAATTGAGCGATTTGAAAATACTTTCCAAAATTCTAAGAAATTTCAGTAGATTTCAAGAATTTTTAAGAATTTATGATATTTTGAAAGACTACGAGGAATTTTCAGAAGCTTTAACAAATGTCAAGAAATATCAAAGTATTGGAAATACTTTAGGGTATTAAAAAAAAAATTTCAACAGGTTAACAAAATTTCAACAAATATCAGATTTAATTAAACCTCACAGAAGTTCAATGGACCTAATAATATTTTAATAAAGTTTCAAAGAATTTATCAGAATTGAGGGATGTCAAAGATATAAAAATATTTCAAAATATTTCCAAAGATTTTCTGAATTATTCTTAAAAATATAAATTTACTTGATTTAATTAAAAATTGTGAAATGCATAAAAATTATAAATAATTGAAGATATTTGACATCAATTAAAAAATATATAAAAAATTAAGTTTTTGATGAATGTTATCCTACCTGGTAAAAAATCGCAAAGAAATGTGTTAGCTTATGGATGGGCCGTAAACTTGAAATTTACTTTCAAAATTTTGTTTGCCGATCTTTTATATTTAATAAAGATAAGCAAACTTTAAATTCAATTTTTAAGAACGTATTTCATAAATGATTTCTTTGAAATGAAACTTTGTGCTGCAATTCTTCAACTTTAAATCATTGAACAAAAATGAAAAATACGCAAAGATATTTATATAGTGTAAAAATAATGAGATAAGAATGTATGTGTGATTTTAATTGACTTCATAAAATAGCGATACCGATAACTTCGATTTCAATAACGTACTTACAAAAGTAGGAGAAATATGAAATGAAATTCCTTTATATTTTGCCATCCAAAAAATTAAATTTTAGTACCTCTATTTAATGTTTCAAATACTAAAAATTATAATTACTGACAAAAATCTATGATCTGAAACGGAATCTGAATCTCAATTTTATTCTTTATTTAAAATAGTGTCCCAAATAATTAAAACTATTTTTTCTGTTGTTTTTTTTTCTTGAATTTGTATTACTCTAAGTAATCAAATCCGCAATTATTTTTTTACCTTTTGTATTTAAGAACGAATCTGTAATTTTGTTCCACGATAATATTCTCCGCTGTATAATTTTTAATTAAAAAAAAAGTTCAATTGTTTACGTATAGCATTTTTATTTCTTAAATAAGTGATATTTTAAAAATGCTTCACATACATCAGCAATACATACAAATATCGATCGCTTACAACATATATATATAAATGTATGTATATATAATTTTAGATAAATGTACCAATCACTGACACACAAATCGGTGATTCGAAAAATACTTTTTTTTGTGCTACAATTATTTTTGGGTACACAAGGCAAAAGCCCTTTAAACTTTGTACGCCAAATTCTCAATTTCGTTGATAGACTTTCGAAAAAAAATTATTTCGAAAATAATGACCTGTTTGAAAAAAAAAATTATTTTGCAGCGATAAGAGCGTGCTGTTAAAATTTCTTAAGTTTCTAATTCAGAAGCCTAATTTCTAATATTAAGAACTTCCACTACATCAAATAAATACGCATGTCCATTTTTGAACTTTCTTTAGAATGTTGCGTTCGCTTAAAAAAATACTATCAAAGTTGAAGAGAACGTAAAAAATCTTTTGTAGATTAATTCGATATATTTTCTTCTCCCTAAACAAGCTATTTAATTTTATTGTAGATTTTCCAACACAGATTTTCGTTTATTGCGAGAAAAATTCAGGACGGCCAAAAAACAAATATTAAAATTTGAAAGAGGACAAAAGATTTGATTAATTTCAAAAGAATTTTAATGATTTCAAGAAATTAATAAAATTTTAAAAAGATTTCTGATTTGGAAAAGGGAATTTTGGAAACGAATTTTAATTCTAAATTGGAACAGGTATTTTTCCAAATATCCTTCTTCTAATTCTGAATATTAATTATTTTCCAAAATGAAAATTATCATTCTTTACGGAAATTTCCTGTCTTAAAATCCAAAGTATAATTCAGATTATAATTCAGAAATACAACTTATGGTTTTTTCTAAATTTTAGTAAATATAGTACATATAATTATAAATATTTTTCTAAAATTTGAAAGATGGAAGTTTCCAATTCTGGCAATCTTGTATTTGCAAAAAAAAAAGAAATTTTGTAAATTCGAAACAAATTTTCATTTGGAAGAAGAAATTTTCTAAATCTAACGAATTCGGACTTGGAAAGAAAAATGTTTCTGTAAATTTCTTTCTTATAAATTAAAATTACAATTAAAAATAAATTTTAATGAAATTTCATCAAATCAAATTTTAAAGAATGTATTCACCAGAATTGAAAAATTTCAAAGATTTTTTTAATATTCCAAGGAATTTAAATAGATTTCAAAATATTGAAGACATTTCAAAGGATTTTAACGATTTTAAGGCATTAAAAATGATTTCAAAGATTTTCAGAAGCATTAAAAGATTTTAATGGATTTCAAAGCATTGTAAATATTTTCGAATTTTTTAAATAATTCCAAGGAAGTTTTAAGAGATTAAACAAGATTTTAAAGAATGTGATTTTTTTTAATATTTAAAAAGATTCCAAGAAATTTCAAAAGATTTCCAAATAGTTCAAAAAATTTTCAACGTATTTCACAGACTTTAATCAGATTTTCCAGGATTTAAGTAATTCAAATAATTACAAAGTTCCTTACCAAAAAGTTATTTTAATGAATATTTCAAGATCTCTAAGGATTTCATGGAACTTCAAATATTTTAAGGATTTAAAAAAAATCAGATTTTATGAAATCTTACTGGATTTCAAGAGATTTTATAATATTTTAAAGAAATTTCCCAGAATTTATTAAGAAGAACTGAGAAATTTTAAAGATTTGAAAATATTTATCAATATTCTAGAGAATTTCAGTAGATTTCTAGAATTTGAAAATATTTCAAAGGATTAAAAAAATTTTAGAGTATTTTTAAAAAATTCCAAATATCAAGGAGACGTTAAAAATTTCAAAGGATTGAAAATCTTTTCGGGTATTTAAAGGATTCCAAGGAAGATTTCAAAATATTTCAAAATTCTCAAACAATTTCAAGGAATATCATCAAATTTAATTTAACTTCACGGAATGGAAGATATTTTCAAACATTTAAAAGTATTTCCAAAGATTGAAAAAAAATGGAAAGCTTTCAAATAATGTGAAAATTTCCTAGAATATCTGAGAAGATTCCAAGAAATTTTAAAAGATTTTTCAATATTTCAAAGGCTATTTCTCAAAAAGATATTTTAATGAATTTATCACAATTTATACAAAAGAATTGAGATATTTCAAAGATTTAAAAAAATTTGTCAGGTTTTTAAAGAATTCCAAGGAAATTTCCAGAGAAAATAACATTTTTAAAGAAATTTTTTTTTCTAAAATGAAAATTATAATCCTTTACGGAAAGTCCAACTTCTATCAGAATTATAATTATTTTCGAAACTTCCCTCTTTCAAAGAGAAAATTATAATTCTTTACAGAATTTTGCTGTTCCAAATAACTAAAAATTATAATTGATTACTTACATTATCTGCCTTACAGTAAAAAATTATAATTCTTCACGAAAATTAGCTGTTGTAAACCCAAAAATATATTTATTTACCAAACTTCAACGTAGCAATGAATTACCATTTTTTTTGAAGATTCTCTGATCCAAGTCAGAAGAATTGTGATTCTTCAGGGGATTTTTTTATTTTTATTTCATTTATTCACTGTTTAATTTAAAAATTATTTTTGAAACAGAAAATTTTTAACACGGATCGGGAATTTCGGAAAATAATTTAAATTCTGATTTAGTAGAAATTTTTTTTTCAAATTCTTACATTTAGAATTATAATTCTTTATCAAAATTACCTGTTCCAAGTTAAAATTATTGTTATTCACAATATTTCCTATTATATTTCCTATTATAATAGATAAATTTTAAATTATAATCTTCAAAATTAGCCGATATGACCGTCCAATCTTTTTTTCTCTCTCTCTCTCGTGAAACTTCCTAATTTAATATTTTCGAGCACAGAATTTCGTATATATTCTGGGAGACGATACACTCAGAGAATGCAGTTTTCGATTTTTACGAAGGCACGCTAAGTATTCCTACTGTGCCATTCTAAATTTCTCATAAATTTTTGTAAATTTTATAGTTTCTAACAAACTTTCAGGTATTTATTTCTCAGAGCTAACGAGGTATGAAAAATATTCTTGTTTGTTATTGTAAATACTGTAAAAATTTGCAATTTGATCGTTACCAGGCGTAAGTATCTATAATTATAGAATCCTCAAAGATCAACAAATATTCTCGATTGGTCCTAGAAATTCATTATTATACCACTATTATCACTCTGCGATATGGGCATTAACGCTACTAATTAAGCGCTTCTCGCGGATTTGCACTACACATTGATTGCACAATATCGATCGGTAACTGATTCATAAAAGAACGTCCATTAATTAATTACTTAAGGATGGTTTTTTTTCAATTTTTAGAGCCCCATTTTACACTTTTTACTCAATACTTCAAAAATATATCAATGATTTACACTGTAAACGACATTCCAAGAAATATAACTAAAAAATATAATTGAGATATTATAATTTTTTTTATATATAAAAAATCATGCCCCATTTTTCATCCACAGTTTTAAATTTTTCAAGAAAACAAACCCGAATTTCTTATAAATATCGGTTCGTCAAAAAGGGACCTAACTCATAGACTTTTCAACAAGATAGATGAATTTTTAACAAAAATATGAATTTTTAACCAAAGAATTTGATTTTCAATAAACAAAAAATCAATTTAGATATAAAATTATGAATATTTAATTGGAATACTTAAATTTTTCATCAAAAAAATTAGTTTTCAAACAAGAAGATTAATTTTCCACACAAAAAAAACGATTTTTAAACAAAATACATAAATTTCAAATAAAATTATAAATCTTCAACTGAAAAAATTGAATATTAAGCCAAAAAGATGAATTTTCAATAAAATTCCATGAATTTTCAACTAAAAAAAGATACATTTTCAACCAGAAATTAAAAAGTTAAACTTTCAGTTAAAAAATTTAATTAAACAAAAAATATGCATTTGTAACTAAAATGATGGATCTTCAAATGGAATAGTTGAATTTTAAATAAAAAAATATCAAATTACAACTCAAATGATTCATTTTTATTTAGAATTATTGAATTTTCAACCAAAAAGATGAATTTTGAAGCATGAAGATCAATTTCCTTAAAAAAAACTCGCAATTTCAACTAAAATAGATCATTTTTTTTAACTAAAAATTGAATAGTTAAATTTTCAGATGGAAATTTTTTCAAAAAAAATAGCTAAAGTTTCAACAAAACAGTTAATATTTCCTCAAAATAGTTAATTTTTCAACTGGAATAGTTAAATTTTCAGTAATAAAAATTAATTGTTAGCCGAAGAAAAAAACGAATTTTTAATCAAAAAGATGAGTTTTCAATTCAAATGACGAATCTTCAAATAACAAATTAATTTTTAATAAAAGAGTTTAAGCTTCAACCAAGTATATCAAATTTGTATTCCAAACAAAAATGAATTCACAACTAAAAGTGCAGTAGTTGATATTACAGCCAAAAAAAATTTTAATTTTTAATTAAAAACAAAAATTTTTCAACATGAGTTGAATTTTTAATTAAGAAATATTTTTTTGGTTCAGAGAGAGAAAAAATTACAAAGTGTTCAATTTTTAAGCAAAGAGATAAAGATTAATTTTATACCATTAAAGAACGAATTTTCAACAGTAGTTTTAAATATATTAATATAAAGTTACTTTTACAAATCAAGAATTATTGTTATTCAAATTTATGTTGCAATTAAAGAAAAAAATTGAGCACGCGTTCGCAAAAAATCCCTGTATAAAAAAATCCTGATATTTCCTTTATTCCTTTTCTCGTTTTTAATAGAACCCAATAAGAAAAACCAACAATTTTTTGTTTAAAGTTAATTTGTTTGTTGTGAAATGTCTGCTACTATATTTTTGTTCAGAATTCATATTTTTCATTAAAAATTCTACTATTTGATTATAATAAACTTAATTATTTTGATGAAAATGCAACTACTTGTTTGTAAGTTGAACTAATTTATTAAACATTTATTTTGTTAGTTAAAGATGTAATTACTTAGTTACAGATTGCTTTTTAAAATTACTTTTTTTCAAAAATTTTTAGTCGAAAATTCATTTATTACATTTGTCCTTAAGAATTATTTTTTTTTTATATCCAACTGCATGATTGAAAGTTCTACTAATTTGTTAAAAATTAATTTTATTATTTTAAGTTTAAACTATTCCGTTGAAAATAATTGCTTTACATTTTTTATTAATAATTAATTTTTTTAACTGACAATTTGTCTGTTCCATTTTTGGTTGAAAAATCATGTATTTGGTTGAAAATTCGCCTTTTTGGTAGAAAAGTTATATTCGTGATTGAAAATTTTTCTTGAAAGATCGTTTATTTTTCTAATAAAAATAACTTTTTTTCAACTGCAGATTTAAATATTCCACTTTTGACTAAAAATTTCTCTTTTTTAATTAAAAATTCAATTAATTGGGGTGAAAACAAACGTTTTTATTGAAAATTCATATTTCCGGGTTAAAAATTCGTCTTTTTGAGTTGGAAATTGTATTATTTTGTGAAAAAATTGAACTTTTTTGTTTGTTTAGAATGGATTTTAAAACTTTCAAACGACTTCAAGATTTTCACTTTTTAAAGAGATTCAAAGGTTTCAAAGAATTTTCAAATGACAAAAAAAATTGTAAAGGATTAATTAAATTTCTTTAATTCGTAAAATTGTTCAGACCCCCCCTTCCCCTTCAAAAAAACTTCATCTAATTAATGGACGCTCTTTAAAGTAAAGTCGGAAAAAAAATCCTGAAATAGATAACTGTAGACCATTTCGTTGAACATAAATATACAAAAGTTTCGCTCCTTTTATAAATTTAACATAACAAAGCATCAATAAAATATAAAGTAAGTGAATATGGAACCTAAACGTAACGATCGAACAACTACGTACATAAACTACGTACATTGTGTACAAAAAAGAAAAGAGAAAGTCGAACATAAATAAATTAATCGACTTCAGTCAACATTTTCTGGCGTGATATCCTAGCAAGGAATGGATCACAGAATCGTAGATAAAAAAAATCGAAAGAATATTTTTAAAAAACAAACAAAAAAAACCGAATGCTTATTTCTAGGTTTGAAGAGGGTATTCATAAATACTTATACCTTATTCCTTATTCCCGATTTCTCGAGAGATTGAATCACAAGTTTGGGATTAATTCCTTCGGGTCTTTAACTGTTTATGCTGCGATGATTTTCATTTCTAGAACTGTCAATTTCAAATTCGCCGACTGAATTCTCAAGTTCAGGCTGTGATTATTACTATCTTTTTTTTTTTGAGTTTCTAGAAGCATCTGCTTGGAAAAGAAGCATGACTTGGAGATGGTAAAAGTCCGATATCATGTCACAGAAAGTTGACTACGAATGCGAGTTATGAAATGCTTCGTGAGTGGAGAAGAGTTTAGTGATTTTGCAATTTTCGAACTTGCTCCTCGAGTTCCTTGACGCGTAATTGACTGTTGGCAAGCTGACGACGCACGAGTCGCAATTCGTCGGTTTGAGTTGCAAAAGCTAATCTCAGCTCGGCCTCGTTGTTGGGAATGTCCTCCTCCAGTTTGTTGTTCTGTTCTGACACTATATTATTCTGTTAAGAAGAATTAAGGATTAGTTTATATAAAACGACCCAGACCAAAAACCAGGGTGTCCAGTCAAATCATGAAAAAAAAAAATTCCCAGAAAAAATAAACGATAAACGAATTAACCAAAAAAAAGTGATTTTCAAAAACAAAAAACGGATATTCAAAAAAAATTATCAATTTTTAACCAAGTAGATAAATTTTCAACCAAGATGATTAATTTTATACCAAAGAAGACGAACTTTCAATCGAATAGTTGAATTTTCAGTTTAAAAAAGATCACTTTTGAACACGAAATGGAATATTTCAACGTTCACTGAAAAACAATAATTTTCAAATTGTTGAATTTTTAACTAAAAAAAATTGATTGTTAGCCAAAAAAGACGAATTTTCAGCAAAATGTATATATTTTTTAACCAAGTAGTTGAATTTTTAGTATAAAAAAGATTAGTTTTTAACCAGAAATGAAAAAGTTCAACGCTGGTTTATAAAAAATAATTTACAATTAATAAAGCGAATTTTTGTACAAAAAATTTTTATTTTGACCAAATTCTTGCAGTAAAAAAAAGAAAAACTGAACAAAATCATGATTTTTTAACCAAATAGTTAAATTGTCAAAGAAAAAGATTAATTTTCTACCAAAAAAGACGATCTTTTAATCAAACAGTTGAATTTTTAGTCTAAAAAACATCACTGTTTAACAAAAAATCGAAAAGTTTAATATTTATTGAAAAATAATCATTTTCAGTTTAGAAAAGCGTTTATAAAAAATTTATAAAAAATAATTTTCAATTGAAAAAGCGAATTTTTGTACACAAAATTTTAATTTTTGACCAAATTCTTGCATTTAAAAAAAACTTAACAAAATCATGAATTGTTAACCAAATAGTTGACTTGTCAACGGAGAAGATCAATTTTCTACCAAAGAAGACGATCTTTTAAACAGTTCAATTTTTCGCCTAAAAACATCACTGTTTCACAAAAATCGAATAGTTTATTTTTTATTGAAAAATAATCATTTTTAATTTGGAACAGCAAATTTTCAACAAAAAGTTTGAATTCTTGACCCAATTGCTGAATTTTTAAATAAAAAAAAATTGATTATTAGCCAAGCAAGAAGATTTGTCAATCAAATGTAGGAATTTTTGACCAAGTAGTTGAATTTTAGTATAAAAAGATTAATTTTTAACCAGAAATGAAATTGTTCAACGCTGGTTTATAAAAAATAATTTTCAATTAAAAAAGCGAATTTTTGTACAAAATTTTGTTAATTTTGACCAAATTCTTGCATTAAAAAAAAACTTAATAAAATCATGAATTTTTAACCAAATACAGTTAAATTTTCAACGAAAAAGATTAATTTTCCACCAAACAAGACGATCTTTTAATCAAACAGTTGAATTTTTAGTCAAAAAACAACACTGTTTAACAAAAGATCTAATAGTTTATCATTTATTGAAAAAAATGATTTTCAATTTAGAAAAGCGAATTTCCAACAATAAATTTGAATTTTTGACCAAATTGTTGAAATTGTAACTAAAAAAATTGGGTTTCAGCCAAAAAATAGCAATTTTCAACAAAATGTAGGAATTTTTGACCAAATAGTTGAATTTTTCGTATAAAAAGATTAATTTTTAACCAGACATGAAATTGTTCAACGCTGGTTGATAACAAATATTTTTCAATGAAAAAAGCAAATTTTTGTACAAAAAATTTTTATTTTTGTTCAAATTCTTGCATTAAAAAAACGTAACAAAATCATGAAACTAAATAGTTAAATTGCCAACGAAAAAAATTAATTTTTTACTAAAGAATACAATCTTTTAATTCAACAGTTGAATTTTTCGTCTAAAAAACATCACTGTTTAACAAAAAATCGAATAGTTTATTATTTATTGAAAAGTAATCATTTTCAATTTAGAAAAGCGAATTTTCAACAACAAATTTGAAATTTTGACCAAATTGTTGAATTTTTAACGAAAAAACTTGGTTTTCAGTCAAAAAAGAGGAATTTTCAACAAAATGTAGGAATTTTTGACCAAATAGTTGAATTTTTCGTATAAAAAGATTAATTTTTAACTAGAAATGAAATTGTTCAACACTGGTAAAAAAAAAATTTCAATTGATAAAGCGAATTTTTGTACAAAAAAATTGTATTTTGACCAAATTCTTGCATTAAAAAAAAAACTTAAGAAAATCATGAATTTCTAACCAAATAATTTAATTGCCAACGAAGAAGACTAATTTTCTACCAAAGAAGACGATCTTTTAAACAGTTGAATTTTTCGTCTAAAACATCACTGCTTAACAAAAAATCGAATAGTTTAATTTTTATAAAAAATATCAATTTTCAGTTTAGAAAATCGAATTTTTCACAAAAAATTTGAATTTTTGACCAAATTGTTGAATTTGTAACAAAAAAAATTGGGTTTCAGCCAAAAACGAGGAATTTTCAATAAAATGTAGGAATTTTTGACCAAGCAGTTGAATTTTTAGTATAAAAAGATTAATTTTGAACCAGAAATGAAATCGTTCAACGCTGATTTATAAAAAATAATTTTCAATTAAAAAAGCGAATTTTTGTGCAAAATTTTTTTTATTTTTGCCATATTCTTGCATTAAAAAAAAAACTTACTAAAATCATGAATTTTTAACCAAATACAGTTATAATTGTCAACGAAGAAGATTAATTTTCTACCAAAGAAGACGATCTTTTAATCAAACAGTTGAATTTTCAGTTTAAAAAAGATCACTTTTGAACAAGAAATGGAATATTTCAATGTTCATTGAAAAACAATAATTTTCAATTAAAAAAAGCGAGTTTTTTATTAAAAAGTCGAATTTTTAATAAAAAATTTAAAATTGGTAAAAATTGTTGAATTTTTAACTCTAAAGAAATTGATTTTTAGCCAAAAAAGACGAATTTTCATCAAAATGTATACATTTTTAATCAACTAGTTGAATTTTTAGTCTAAAAAGATTAATTTTTAACCAAAATGAAATTGTTCAACGCTGATTTATAAAAAAAAAATTTCATTTAATACAGCGAATAAACGAACAAAAAAAATTATTTTAACCGAATTGTTGCATTAAAAAAAAATCATCAATTTTTAACCAAATAGTTGAATTTCTAACGAAAAAGATTAATTTTCTACCAAAGAAGACACTCTTTTAATCAAACTTAGAAAAATAAAGGCTTATAAAAATAATTTTCAATTGATAAAGCGAATTTTTGTACAAAAAAAGTTTATTTTGACCAAATTCTTGCATTAAAAAAAAGCTTAACAAAATCATGAATTTTCAACCAAATACAGTTAAATTGTCAAAGAAAAAGATTAATTTTCTACCAAAGAAGACGATCCTTTAATCAAACAGTTGAATTTTTAGTCTAAAAAACATCACTGTTTAACAAAAAATCGAATAGTTTAATATTTATTGAAAAATAATCATTTTCAATTTAGAAAAGCGAATTTTCAACAACAAATTTGAATTTTTGACCAAATTGTTGAATTTTTAACTAAAAAAATTGATTGTTAGCCAAATAGACTAATTTTCATCAAAATGTATACATTTTTAACCAAGCAGTTAAATTTTTAGTATAAAAAATATTAATTTTTAACCAGAAATGAAATAGTTCAACGCTGGTTTATAAGAAATAACTTTCAATTAATAAAGCGAATTTTTGTACAAAAAATTTTTATTTTGACCAATCGTTTTTATTTTCAACCACAGATGAATTTTCCACTAAAATGATGGAACATTCATCTTGATTAGTTAAATTTTAATTTAAAATGAGTTAATTGAATCTTTAACTGAAATAGTTAAATTTTTAAATAAATACTTGTAGATTAATTTTCTGCCAAAAAAGATGAATTTTCAACCAAATATTAAAATTAATAAAAAGGATAAATTTTTAACAAAAAAATGGAATAGTTAAATTTTTAACTAAAAAGAAACAAATTTCCCACAAAATAGTTAAATTTTCGACATAAAAAGAAATTGTCTACAAATGTCTAAGAAATGGTCTATATGATTGAATAGTTAAACTTTCAATTAAAAAATTAATTTTCAATCGAAAATAAAAGAATTTTTAACACAAAAATTCAAGATAGTTCCAATTTTAGTACAAAAAAATGAATTTATCTTTCAACCAAATAGTTCAATTTCCTTCCAAACAATGTAAATTCTCAATGAAAAATGTGGTAGTTGATATTTCAACTAATTAATATTTTTAAGTTTGATCAAAAACAGTTGAATTCAATGAAAAAGGATAATTTTTACCCAAAAATAGAATAAATAAATTTTTGAAAATAAATGTCAGCAATACAAAGCTAATTTCACGAATTAAAAAAAGGTATCTGGTTTTATATTAAAATTAAAGAAAAAAAATAAACACACTCTAGAAAAAATTCCCTGACTTAAAAAAATTCCCTGAGAATTCCAAGTTTTCCAGATTGTTTTGGTGAGTGGACACCCTGAAAACTAAAATCATTCTGAAGAATATTTTAATAGTAATGAAAAACCTACCTTACGAAAAAAAAGAAAACCTCCAAACGTGCAAACGAGATGAACAGAAACATCTTGGTGACTTGCAGTAAATCATGCAAAGTGTTAGTGCTTAATGTCTAAATAAAATGGTTAAAAAAACTAACTAAAGCAAATCAAATATAAAAAAAAATCTGCATAAGGGTTCATCCATAAATTACATAAGGCAGTTTTCTGAAAACTATAATACCCCTATCAAAACCTAATATTTTAAAAGTAAAAAATCAACCTCAATGTTTATTTAAAATATTAATCACTGTAAATGATCAAAATTCCATTTGGTTACACTTTCGCATATTATCCTCTTTTCTACTTCGGATTACTTCTACTCGTATTTCTTGAAAAATCTAATATTATATTTTTAGTTGAAAGTCCATTTCTTGTTTAAACCATTTTTTTGGGCATTTGAAAATTCAATGATTTTAATGAAAAATCGTCTTTTTCGGTCAAAAATTAAACTATTTTAGTACAAAAAATCAACAATTTGGTTGAAAATTCAACTCTTCGTTTAAAAATCCATTTTTCTACTTTTTGGTTCCAATTTATTTTTCTGGCAATGTATTTATTCCATTTTGGTTAAATATGATCTTTCTTTTTTGGTTGGATATTAAATTAATTAGTTTAAGATCTCATCACTTTTATGAAAATTTATATTTTAGGTTTGAAATTCAACTATTTTGTTTAAATTCACATTTTTTGTTGAAAGTTTATTTTACTTTTTGGATAAAATTTTATTCTATAAATTAAAATGTAACTATTCTATTCTTTGTTGAAAAATTTATCGTTTTTAGTACAAAATTCATGTATGTATTTTCTTGAGAATCAGTTTTCTTAGACGAAAATACATCGTTTTGGTTAAAAATTAATTTCTTTGGTTGAAAATTTTATTTTCTTGTTGAAAAATCGTCCTTTTTGGTTAAAAATTAACATTATTCTTAAATTTAACATGAATTATTTAAAATGATTAACATTAACATTATTTTTTCATATAATTATTGCTAAATTTAATCTTTTTGAATAAAAATTAATTAATTTGGTTCATTTTTCTAACTAAAGGTGTTTAACCATGCCATTTTTTCAATTGATCATTAATAATTGGCAATTCATGCATTTTCTTGCAAAAAATCTACTTAGTTGAAAATTCAATTCTTTCGTTAAAAATTTAAATGTTTTGTTGAAAACTCGTTTTCTTTTTGGTCGGATATTAAATTAGTTGCTTGAAAAGTAATCCTTTTTTACGTAATTTAAAATGTAATTATTCTATTTTAAGGTGGAAATTTATCTTTTTTATTTCGAAATTCATGTATGTATTTTCTTGAGAATTAATTTTCTTAGACGAAAATACACCGTTTTTGTTAGAAATTAATTTTTTGGTTAAAAATTAATCCCTTTGGTTGAAAATTTTATTTTCTTGTTGCAAAATCGTCCTTTTTGGTTAAAAATTAATATTATTATTAAATTTCACATGAATTACTTAAAAATCTGCTTATTTGAAAAAATAAAATTCATCAAAATTTTCTAGAAAATTAATCTTTGTGGTCGAAAATTCATTGGTTTCAATAATTTATTTATTTTTTAATTAAATTTATTAGCTGAAAATGGAACTATGTTGTTAAAAATTAATGTATTTTATTGAATGTTCCAAATTTTCGGTAAAAAATTAATCTTCTTGGTTGAAATTTAATTCTTTTGGTTAAAAATTAATTTCCTTTATTTCTTCTCCTTTTCTGTTAAAAATTTTATGTTTTTAAAACTAAAGGTGTTTAACTCTGACATTTCTGGTTAAAAATATATAATTTTTAGTTAGAAATTCATGCATTTTCTTGTAAAAAAAATCTACTTATTATAAGATTCCTCTACTTGGTTTGAAATTTCATGTTTAATTTTTGCTTCAAAATATTTCTCTTTGCTCGAAAATTAATCTTTTGGGTTAAAAATTCGTTCTCATTAGTTGAAAATTAATTTTTTTAAATAGAAAATTCAACTATTTGGTGTCAATTTGATGTATTTTCTTAAAAATTCGTCTTCTTTTCTAGAACATTAATCTTTTTTAGTAGAAAATTCGTTCTTTTTACTTCAAAATTAATGTTTATAAATATACAATTAATGTTCTTGGTTAGAAATTAATTTCCTTAGTTGCAAATTTGATTTTTTTTTATTAAAAAATCGTTCTTTTTGGTTAGAAATTAGCATTATTGTTGAATCTTCTCATTTTGCAAATTTTTTGTACAAAATTCCTTAGTTCTGTTAGAAAATTAAACTTTATGGTGAAAAATTAATTATTTGGTAGAAAATTTAATTATCTTGTTGAAGATTCATTTTTTCAACTAAAGGTGTTTAATTTTGCCATTTTTTGTTAAAATTTGACAGTCTTCAGTTATAAATTCATACATTTTCTTTTAAAATCACCACTTACTTGTAAATTCATCTTTTTGGTTGAAACATTTAGAATTCCATTTTTGGTTGAAAATATTCATCCTTTTTTTGTTTAGAATTAGTCTTTTGAGTTGAAAACTAATATTCTTTTTAAAAATTCCTTTTTTTGTCGATAATTATTTCTGTGATTGAAAATTTGTTCTTTTTAGTAGAAAATGCGACTAGTATTTGGCGTAAAATTCATGTATTTTGTTGAAAATTCGTCATATTTTCTAGAAAATTAATCTTTGTGGTTAAAAATTCATTCTTTTAGTTAAAAATTAATTTCTTTTATTGAGAATTTAACTTTCTTATGAAAAATTAGTTCTTTTTTGCTGAACATTATATTTTTTCAACTAAAGGTGTTTAACCTTGACATTTCTTGAAAATTCGTTTTTCTTAGTTAAAAATTAATTTTTTAAAATAGAAAATTCAACTATTCGGTGTATTTTTTTATGTATTTTGTAAAAAATGCGTCTTCTTTTCTAGAAAATTAATCGTCTTTTTTAGTTAAAAATTTATGCATTCTCTTGAAATTTAGTATTTTTTCAGAAATTAATTTACTTAATTTAGAATTTAACTTTCTTCTTAAAAATTCTTTCTCTTTCTTTGAAATTAATTTTAATAACTGAAAAATCAACCAGTTCGTTCAAAAATCATGTATGTTGTTAAAACTTTGAATTTTTCGATAAAAAATAATTCATATATTTTCTTGAAAACAAAATACTTTTACAAGAACAGACTTCCGCAAAAATGTGGTAAATTTGGATTTAATTATTATATTTAGTAAAAATTTGTTTTGCGTAATATCTTCTAAGCCCCATCCCCCTCACAAGACTCTGAAAGATTTTAATAAACTCCCTCACCTTCCAAATTGTCTTATGTTAATTATGAATGACCCCTAAAATCGAAAACTTCAACGAGAGAAATAGAAAGAAAGTAGAATGAAGTGCAAGAAAATTTCCAAAACCCATTTGCAATTTTATTGAAAAATACAGACATGCAAGAGAAAACAGAAGACAATGAAACTGAATGAGATTATTGACAATTTTACCTGTAGGTGGCTGAATTTCTGCTGTAACTGATTGCAGGAAGTCTTCTGGCTTTTCTCGGACATATCCAAAAGTTCGACTGATCGGTAGTCGGGCACTGTTTCAGTTGATAAGAATGCAAACTTCTTTTTGTTGTTTACATCAGTTGCAGGAGGCAATTGCGGCGGTTTATAAACTCGGGGTTTATGAGTAGTGATACTGCCACCTGTTGAATAATTATAATAACTTTCATTATCAAACAATTAGAAAATAAATTAAAAAATAGAAATAATTAAGCGTGTCTAACGTTTCTTTAGAAAAAATCACAGGACTTTTCCAGGCTTTCTAGAAAAAAAAAGTTCATTTTTCCAGGTACCTTTTTTTATAGTGAAAAAATACTTTACATGAAATATAGAAGAATTTCTAGGTCTAGTGGAAGTCAAAAAAATGTTCATCAGTGACAGGTTTTTACATCAAAAACTTTGATTTTATGGTAGAAAATCCAAAAATTTCTAATCCAATGATTATTTTTTCTTGATATAATCAAAGTGAGTACAATTCCGTGTGTTTACTTTTCAAATGAAATAATTAAATTTTCAAACAACTGTTTGAACTTTCAATAACATTAATTTTTAACCAGAGGTGAATTTTCAAATAAAATTATCGAATATTCAACTGGATTGCTTTTTTAATTTAACTTCAAATGTTTCAATTTAAAAAAATAAAACTCTTAAGTTCGAAATTTACTTTTTTGAGTTTGTTCCAAATAATTTAAAAAAAAAAGAAAAAATCCTATTCAAGAAATCAGATTTTACATTCCAAACTTTTTCTCAAAACAGGACCATAAGGACGAGTTAAAAAAAATAAAAGTCGAATTTTCAACCAAGAGAGATTTCTTAGTCAAGAAAGAAAAAAAATCAACTAAATTATTGAATTTTGAAGCCAAAAAGATGATTTTTGTACAAAAAAGCAAATTTTCAACAGAATAGTAGAGTTTTCTATAAAATTGTTTAATTTTCAAGCCTAAACGACAATTTTTTAGTAAAAAGTTCAATTTTCAACTTGTAAAAATATTTCAACAAAAAAGATCATTTTACTGCAAAAAAGATTAACTTTCAACAAAACATGTAAATTTTCAACAAAATAGTTAATTTTTCAATTAAGAAAGTTAAGTTTTCAACCAAAAAAATTGAGTTTTCGAAAAATTAGTTAAACTTTTAACCTATTTCGCTAATATTCAACTGTGGCGATGAATCTTTAACTGCAATACAAAAATTTAAAAGCAAAGAAAATAAACTTTCAACCAGAGATGAATTTTCAACTAAAGTGATAAAATATTTAACTGCAATAGTTAAATTTTTAGTTACAAAACTAATTTTTAACAATAACAAAAATAATTTACAACTGAAATAACTCAATTTTCCAATAAATTTTTTTTATTTCAATAAAAAAACAACAACAAATTTTTAAAGAAATAAGTAAATTTTCATCTGAAGAAATGAATTTTCATTAAAAAATACGAATCCTCAAGCAAAAAATGAATTTTTAACAAAATATTAAAATGTTCAACCAAACTGATCAATTTTAAACTAAAAAATGATGAATCTTCAAATGAAAAAATTTAATTTTGAAACGAATAAATGAATTTTTTACAAAAATTATGGAATAATAGAATTTTTAAGTGAAAAGGTGAATTTTTAACTAAATTTTGGAATATTCAACTGTATTGTTAAAATTTGAAGTTTAAAAAAATAATTTGCAATCAGAAAAACTAGTTTTTAACAAAGTAACTTAAATTTCTAGTTAAAAAATTAATGATAAAAATCGAGTTTTCAACAAAATAGGTAAATTTTTAATTGAAGAGATGATTTTTTAATTAACACTATGAATCTTTAATAAAAAAAGGAATTTATAACAAAGGAGTTTAATTTTCAATCAAGGCATGAAATTTTCAACCAAAATTATTAAGTTGAATTTAAAAACAAAAAAGGATAAATTTTTAACCGGAAATGGAAAAGTAAAATTTCTAGTTTAAAAAATTAATATAATTTGTTTAATTTTCAAGAAACCAATAATTAAATTACATCAACCCACGAGGTCAAATTTTCTGTTCCAATTTTGAACCAAATAGTCGGATTTTGAAACAACAAGGTCAAACTTGAACTAAAAACAGTTGAATTTTGAAACCAAAATTTTTATTTTCATAAAGAAATAGAATTCTCAACGCAAAATTAAACAGATAATATTTTATCCAAACAAAATGAATTTAAAAAAAATATAAACTTTGAGTAAAAAAAAAGTTCAACATAATAAACAAGTAATATACAAAGCAACTTTTGGAAATAAAAAATATTAATATTTAATTTTATCAAACTTTATATAACAATTATACAAACAAATTAGACACTCTCGAAAAAAAATCCTCTAACAATTTTTTTTTTCTTTAAAGGAATAAAAATTCCAGGACCATGCGAAAAATTCAAGGAATTTTCCATTTTTTTCAGTTAAAACAAAAACTAAAGAATTTTTTCAGCATTTTAATTATTTTCAGGACGCTAGACACCCTGGTAATCATACTTATTTTTGAAATTTCCATGCCCTAAAAAATTGTTAATTCTTTCGGAAAATTTCCTGTTCTATGTGAGAAATAGTGTTTTTTTTTCAAAAATGTTCTATTCCAATAATCAGAAACATAATTCATTTCGAAAATTCCCCGTTGCCGTCAGAATTATAATTCTTTTTGAAAATTCCTTATTACACATTTAAGTTATAATTTTTTTTAAAACAGATTTCTGATCTAATTAAGAATTATAATTCTTTCAGAAAATTTCCTGTTCCAGCCAAGAATCATCATTTTTCTTAAAAATTCACTGTTTATAGTCAGAATTGTAATTATTCTCGAAAATGTGCTCTTCCACGTCAGAATTATAAATCAGTTGGAAAGTTCCTCATTCCAGATTTCAATTATACATTTTTTCAATAATTCTCTGAACCAGTTCAGAATCTACATAATTTCTTCGAAAAGTTTCCTATTCTAACTAAAAATTATAATTTTTCTTGAAAATTCTCTTTTTCAAGTGAAAAGGATATTTAATTATACTTTTTTTCTTAAACCCAGAATTATTATTCTTTCATAAAATTTCCTATTCCAACTAAAAATAATCATTCTTATTTGAAAACAACACTCTTCCAAATCAGAATTACATAATAACTGCTTCGGAAAATTTCTTATTCTAACTCAAAATTATTATTTTTCTTGAAAATTCACTGTTATAATTTAGAATTATACTAGAGTCATTATACTTATTTTTTAAGTCAAGATATAACTTAGAATTATAATTCTTCGAGGTGATTTCCTCTTCCACAAATAACAATTAAAATGTGCAAAAATAACTGCTGGATGTCTTACCAGTCTTCAATGATATTAAAAGCGGTGGATTATTCATTCCACTGATCCAATCCTTTGCAGAGAGACCTGGAGTTGTTCCAATCGTATCTGGATACAAATCCTCTTGAAATTGATCGCTCTGAAAAAAAATTAAACGATTTGGAGAAAAGCTAGATTTGGAAAATTTAAAAGAAAAATCAGAATGAATCAAAATTAAAAATTGAAGATCCTGGTAACATTCAAAATAATGACACCTTTAAATTATTCAATCTCAATGTGGTATTTTTATATTCTAAATATATTGCATTAGCGTTTAATTTAAAATTTTAGAATACTTTAAAATTAACATTATTGTATTCAACCGATTTGAAGTCAAATTTTAGGAATTTTAATTCCGAATGTTCCAATTTGAAAAATAAAAATTATAGGTATGAAATTTCCTTTCTTGCGTTGATTCCAAATAATGCAGCAACAAAAAAACAGAAAAAAATCCTATTCGATTGATAATTTACTAAATCCGACAATAAATCGTCTTTACTTGTCAATAATAAATTATAATAGAAGCTATAAAATAGGTTTTTAAATTGATATTAAAATAAAATATTACGATTACGTGAATATATAAACTCAACGTTTTGAAAATATAAAAATTCTAAAATATTTCAAAGATTTTACTAAAATTTCAAAAGATTTCAATGAATCAGACTTCATAGTACAAAATTTTCTCAAATCAGGGAAAATAGGAGAATAATGTCTTTAAAAAATTAATATAGATAACATATTTTTAAGATTTTAAGCAAAAGTCTATTGCATTTTCAACCAAAAAAGATTAATTTTCAACATACAACGATGAATGTTCACACCATGAAGACGATTTATTAAGGGAAAAAAGTCGAATTTTCAACCAAGAAGGTTTCTCAGCCAAAAAAAAATCAAAAAAATTGATGAATTTTTAAGCCAAAAAACAAATTTTTAACAAACCAATTTATTAATTTCCAATCAAATATTTGATTTTCAACCAAATAATTGATGTTCCAAACAAAAATATTGAAAAAGTTGCATTTTTAAATTGTAAAATATATATTTCAAGAAAGAAGCTTATTTCAACAGAAAAAAGATGAGATTCCCACCAAAATAGTTTTATTTTGTACCTACAAAGGTGAATGGTGAAACGAAAAAGATGAATTTTCAAATAAGAAAATTTTTTCAGTTAAGAAACCAAAAATTCAACCAAATTATAGAATTTTCAAGCCAAAAATAATAATTTTAAACAAAAAAGTTTAATTTTCAAATCGTAAAAAATATATTTCAACAAAAAAGTTCATTATAATAAAAAAAATTTTAATTTTCGACCAAACAGTTGAATTTTCTACCTAAAAAAATGAATGTTTAAAACAAAAAGACGAATTTTCCATAAGAGTTGAATTTTCAACCAAGAAAGATTATTCAGTCAAGAAAGGAAGAAAATTCTACAAAATTGTTGAATTTTTAAGCCAAAAAGACAAATTTTTAACAAGCCAATAGAATTTTCAAAGCCAATATATTAGTTTTCAACCAAATAGTTCAAGTTCCAAAAAAAATTTGAATTTTCAAGCCTAAAAGAAGGTTTTTTGCAAAAAAGTTGAATTTTGAAGTTTAAAAAAATATATTTCAGCAAAAAAGCTAACTCTTATCCCAAAAAGATGAAATTTCTACCAAATTAGTTGCATTTTATACTTACAAAGATGAATTGTGAAACGAAAAAATGCATTTTTAACAAAAGAGCTGAAATTTCAAACAAGAAAAATTGTTCAGTGAAGAAAACAAAAATTCAACCAATTTATTTAATTTTTAACATGCCAATTTATTCATTTTCAATCAAGGATTTTATTTTCAACTAAATAATTGAAGTTCCAAAACAAAATGTGAATTTTCAATTCTAAAAGAAGGCTTTTTTACAAAAAAGTTGAATTTTTAAATTGTTACAAAAATATTTCAGCAAAAAAGCTAACTTTAATCCCCAAAATATTAAATTTACACCAAAATAGTTGCTTTTTAACCTACAAAGATGAATGGTGAAACGAAAAAGATGAATTTTCATCAAAATAGCTGAATTTTCAAACAAGAAAAGCTTTTCAGTGAATAAAACAAAAATTCAACCAAATTATTCAATTTTTGAAGCTAAAAATAATAATTTGCAACAAAAAAGTTCTTTTTACTCAAAAAAAGATTAATTTTCGACCAAAGAGTTGAATTTCCAACCAAGAAAGATTTTTCAGTCAAGCAAGAAAGAAAATTCTACAAAATTGTTGAATTTTTAAGCCAAAAAGACACATTTTTAACAAGCCAGTTTATTAATTTTCAGTCGAGGATTTGATTTTCAACCAAATAATTGAAGTTCCAAACAAAAATGTGAATTTTCAAGCCTAAAAAAGGGTTTTCTACAAAAAGTTGAATTTTTAAATTGTTAAAATAAATATTTCAGCAAAAAAGCTAACTTTAAACCCAAAAATATGAAATTTATACCCAAAAGTTGCATTGAATGTTGAAACGAAAAAGATAAATTTTCAAATAAGAAAAATTTTTCAGTTAAGAAAACAAAAATTCATCGAAATTATTGAATTTTCAAGCCAAAAAAAAATTATTTTCGACAAAAAAGTTAAATTTTAAATTCACAAAAATTATATTTTAACAAAAAAGTTAATGTCAGCCCGAAAAATATGAAATTTCGGTTTTGGTTGAAATATCTATTATTGTATTTTTCCTGGAGAATTTATATTTTCTCGTTTGAAATATCAATTACTTGCTTGAAAGTTGAACTGATTTTTAAAAATTCATTTTTTCGCTGAAGCGTCATCTCTTTGGTTTAAAATGGATTTATTTTCTTGAAAATTCCGCAAGCAGAATTTTCAATTTTCAACAAAATAAATAAATTTTTAAAGAAGCAAAAAGTCGAATTTTCTCCACGGTAATTGAATGTTTAACCAAAATTGATTAGTTTTGAAATAAACTGTTTGTTTTTTTAACAAAAAAAAATAATAATTTTTTACTAAAATAGTTACATTTTTAACAAAACAGTTGAATTCTCGACAAAAAAAAAATTAGTTTTTAACAAAATAGTCAAATTTTCAATAAAATAATTAATTTCGTAACGAAATAATCAAATTTTTAATTCGATTATTTCAATAATTTTTTTTAAAATTGGTAATTCAGTTCCGGTACCTTTTTTTACATCAAATAATAAAATAAACATTTGTTACACATGTGAAAAAATAAGCTATTACAATTTTTATTGGCCAACAATTTCGGAAGAAAGCCATATCATAAATAGACAAAATAATTTAAATCTTTTTAAATCTTTGCGAATTTGTTGGAATTTTTTTAAGTCTTGCCAATCGTAATGAAAACTTGAAATTTCTTTGAAATATTAGAGAAATCTTTCTTTAATCTTTGGTTGTGAAACCTATTTTATTCGTTTGAAATCATCAAAATCTTTTGAATTCTTCTAAATCTTTCTGAAGTCTTTTATATTCGTTTAAAATCACTCGAATATTAAAAATCTTCGTTAAATCTTTAGAACTCTTCTCAAAAACTGAAAATTTAAAATTCTTGTATTATTTTGAAGTCTTCATGAAGTCTTTACAGTATTTATGAAATCTTTCTGAAATCTTTTGTATTTTTTTTAAATCATTAGCATATTTGAAATATATGTGAAGTCTTTCTGAAATATCTGGAATATCTGGAATATCAGAATATATTCTGGAATATCTTTTTAAAATCTTCCAAAAAAATTTAAGTTATTTAAAACTTTAGAAAGTTTTGAAATCTTTGAAATCTAGTATACTTTTGTGAAATCCTTGTTAAAATCTTTAAAATTCTTTTAATCTTTTTCAATCCTCGATAACTCTTAAAAATATTTGTGAAATCTTTCTGCAAACTTTTTTATTCATTTAAAATCATTGAAATATTTAAAATCTTTGAAATGTTATAAAATCTTTGAAATCTGGTGTAAAGCAATTCTTTGATACCACATATGTGCAATCTTTTCAAATATTCTGTTTTCATTTAAAATCTTGATGAATTCTTAGGAAATCTTCAAAACTTTTGAGAAATCTTTTGATATCTCATAAGTTGATATCTCATAGTTGGAAATTGTTCAATATCTTTGAAATGTTTTGAAATCTGTGAATTATTTGAAACCTTTTGAAATCGTTTAAAATCTTTGAAATTTGATGTCCGGAACCCTTTTTCAAATCGTTGAAATCTTTTAAATATTTAATGTTGACAAATGTTTATAAAAAAATATTTAGAAATATTATAGAAATTATTTATAAAAATTTTGTAATCTTTTGAAATCTGATTTAAACTAAAAAATCGAGTGGTCAACCCACAAGCTCAAAACCACAACAAAAGATACACTTTAATATTAAAAATCATCAGAGAAGAAATTTAAAACTTGAAGAATTATTTACAATAATAAAATCTGTTTTTTGCAATCTATAATATAAATAGTACAGTTTTAAAAAAGTTCCTTGAAATCTCTTTATTTATTCTGTAATTAACAATAAAAAATTATATCCTGATAAATAAAAAACTTTTCAGTAGCAACATTCTTTCAAAACAAGATGTTTCTTTCGTATCGAACTAAAAGATTTAAATTACTCTTCGAATTTGAATAAAATTACTGTTTCAAGACCAAACAATAAAGCAAATTCAAGGAAATTTCCGGGTTTTCAAGGTTTAAAAAGAAGAAATTCAATGAAAATCCCAGGCTTTCAGCGTAGCTGGACATCCAGTAAAATAAAAAATTATCAAATTGTTTACCTTTCGTGGAACAATCATAGAAATTGGTTCGCACATTCCTCTCGTCGCGTGAAGTTTGTAAAACCTGAAAACTTCGCAGGTGGAAGTGCTGACACCCCTTTTTGGCATAATCCCCAAACCTCTCTGCGGATTTCCTGAAATAAATTGGCTGAGGAAGTGCACCCAGGGAGCTTCATTTGCCACTTCATAATATCGAATATTTCCGTCACCCTGTAATGAAGAATCAAATCAGTAATTAAAACAGCTTCATTTTTTAGCGTATATTTTCAATGTAAAGAATTTTCAAACCCAGTTTTAAATATTTAAAAAATTAAAAGTGATTGAGTATGAAAATTCTGGATAAAAATGTTTTAAGTTGATCAACTGTAAATATAAATTATTGAATGATTTTTAAAACTAAACTGTAGTTCGAGTGTTTAAAGTTGAACAATAATTTATTTTACAAGACTATTCTTAGCCTGTTAAAAACTAAACAAGTTGCTGATTTTAAAATTGAAAATTTAATTGTTACAATTATTTTTTCAATTCAAACTTTATCAAATAATTTTAATTGTTAAATAATCTCGAATTAATTGATGAAAGTATTCTATCTTTATTCCATTCAATTTGATATTTTTTAATTTAAAAAAACACTTTGTAATATTTGGCAATATTTTACTGGTAATTGAAAATCAACAATTATAAATAAAATATTCAGCATTAAGAAATTTAAAACTAAATTGTTTGAAATAGAAAGCCTTGGATCGTTTTAACTTTATAGTGCTGATTTTGATTGTTCAATTTCAAACAATTTTACTTTTTAAGTGAAATTTTTTAATTTTAGGGTATAAATAAAAACGGAAATTGTGATAATATCAGTCATTTTTTACGAAGGAGAAAACATTATTGTTTTATGAAAAAGGTTTAAGAATTACGAAAAATAATTATTTAAGAAATATTTTTTGTAACTGAATTTTTTAATTGTCGCTTTTTACCAACTTAAAGAAAAATCCGAATTTTAATTAATCAGGGCTTATTTTCTTGGAGAAAACAATCCAATTTTGGAAATAAGTAAACAAAAATTTAATTTTAAAATTGGTAACAGTAAAGTTATAGGTAATGTTTTTCCCGAAGAAATAAGCCATCACTTTTTAAAATGCAACCATTTTTCTAAAGTTGGTCAGAGGACAGTAAGAAAAAATTAATTTGTAAACAAACATATTTAAAATAAACTTTTTTTTTATAAGTTTTAAAATTTTCGCATTAAAATAATTGTTTTTTAAATTACATCAGTAATATTATTTTTATTCTTAAAATCACGCAAAAACTTTTTTTTTCAGAGATATGATGTTTTACGAAAATTGCCGTAAACTTTAAATAAACAAACTTTAAGGATTTAAGCATAAAAAATTTGCAATTTCACAATTTTATAATTAAAAGGAAGAAAATAAATTTTAGTATTTAATTTTTAATGGATTGGCGCACGGACATAAATTATGGAATACTCAACTGGTATCGTCTAAATTTTCAATAAAATACAACACTTTTCAACCAAACAAATGAATTTTTAATTACAATTATAAATCTTTAATAAAAAAATTTGTTTTTAAAAAGAAAGTTTTTTTTTCAACCAAGTAAATTTGTTTCTGACCTATAAGATGAATTTTAAACTAAAATGAAGAATATTTAACTGGAATACTTGATTTTTCAACAAGAAATAAAAATTACTAAACAGGGAGTTTAACTTTCAGAAAAAAATCATTTTCTACCAAAAAAAGTCGATTTTCTACGAAAAAATTTCATTTTTCAACACAATACGTGATTTTTCAACTAAATAAATGAATTTTTAATTTAAAAAGACAAATTTATATCCAAATTGTTACATTTTGATCTAGAAAAAGGTCAATTTTTCGCCAAAAATGGAACGGTTAAATCTTCAGTTGACAAAATGAATTTTCAAATTAAATGGCGATTCTTCAACTAGAATAGTTGAATTTTATACCGTCCAAAAAGATTGATTTTCTAATCAAAAAGGCGAACTTTCACACAAATTGCATGAATTTTCCAAAAAATAGTTTCATTTTTATGTAAAAAACATCAATTTTTAACCAAATAGTTTAATTTTCATTTTAAAAAAGACAAAATTTCAACTAGAAATAGAAGAGTTGAATTTTCCGTTAAAAATTTTATTCTTAAACAAAAAATCGGATTTTTCAAAATACAGTTCCATTTTTTACTGGAATAATTAAACTTTTATTTGAAAAATTGATTTTCAGCAAAGTAGCTTCATTTTTGAAGAGATAAATTTTTAATTAAAACAACGATTCTGCCAACAAAATTAATTATTTAATAAAAGAGTTTAGCTTTTAAACGTAAGTTGTTGAATTTTCAAGAAAAAAAAGTAAACTCCCAAAAAAGTGTTAAAAAAAAAAAAAATTACAATTCAGAAATATTTCCTCTTCAAAATACTATTTCCACTCTAAAAATTACAAAATTTAATTTTTAATATAATTTAAATTATTCAATTAATTATTTATTTAAAATTCAATTTGTTAATTTAATTTAACTGGAATATTTAAAATTTCAACCAGAACTAAAAATTGCTAAACAAGGAGTTTAACTTTCAAACAAAACAAAAATCATTTTCTCAGAAAAAAGTCGATTTTCTACAAAAAAAAGTTCATTTTTCAACAAAATACTTGATTTTTCAACTAAATAAATGAATTTTTAATTTTTTTTCTCCGAAAATGGAACGGTTAAATCTTCAGTTGAAAAAGTGAATTTTCAACCAAATAGTTGAATTCTCCGTTAAAAATTTTATTCTTAAACAAAAAATCGGATTTTTCAAAATACAGTTCCATTTTTTACTGGAATAACTAAATTTTGTTTTGAAACATTGATTTTCAGCAAAGTAGTTTTATCTTTTAAGAGATAAATTTTCAATTCAAATAACGATTCTTGCTACAATATTAATTCTTTAATAAAAAAGTTTAGCTTTTAAATGTAAGTAGTTGAATTTTCAAGAAAAAAAGGTAAATTCCCAACGAAAATTGTTTTAAAAAAAATTATATTACAATTCAGAAATATTTCCTCTTTGAAATACTATTTCTACTCTAAAAATGACTAACTTAATAAATTCCAGTTTTAATTCTTTCAAAAAATCCCCTGTTCCAAGTGAAATTATATTTCTTTACGAAAGCTCCCTCTCCTAAAATAAAAACAATAATTATTTTCACTAATAGGCCCTTCAACTGTAGATAAAATAGAAATCACTTTTCTAAATCGATCAAAATTATGAAAATAATGAAAACTTGATGCTTGCTTCGATCATAAAGTAAATTCCCGTTCATTTCCGGGTTTACGGGTCAAATCGCAACCCTGATATTGTAGATTATCGTAATCTGCTTTGAGAATTCAACCTACCTTTCCTGCAAGATAAACCATATTCGTGTCATGATCATAGAAGGGGAAAACAATTCCACTGGATGAGTCTATTGTTTCACAGGCCAGTGGATTCGAAAGGTCGTGCTGACTCCACACTGCGTATTGTCTGTCAGAATGTCTGCTAAATCCTGTGGTCAGCAAACGACCGGAACTTCCAAGGAATACTACTTTACTCGCCTTTGTGCCCGCATGGCAGACTCCTTCCTGGAAAAAAAATTTCCATTCATTTCCAGAATCCATTTTAAAACACTGATTCATCTTCAATACAATTTTAGATCAAAATACACTGCATTTTCAACCAAAGAGTTAAGTTTTTCAGCTAAAAAGTTGAATTCTATAAAAAAAATCAACAAAAAGAATCAAATTCCCGGTCATTTCCAGGTTTCAAATAATTTTCACGGTCAATGGAATTAAAATATTCAAACTCTAAACCCAAGAGTCCTTCCATTTGAAGTAATAAAAAGTTTCAATGTTTTTTGAATCAAAAATTCTGTATTCAAATGCATTTAAAGTCCCAATTTGAAAATTTTAAACTTATAAATTATAGATTCAAAAGATTCAGATTCGGTTCGAAAAATATAAATCCAAGTTATTATTTTCAATGCTCTCAATTGAAGAATTAGTAAATGCAATAACATTTTTTTAAATTATAGCATTTTAAGGAATTTTAAGTAAGAAGCATTGAAAATCCTTAAATTGAAAAAAATGCTCCTGCGTTGAAATTTTACTTAAAACCCTTGGAACATTTACATATTGTATAACATTTTAAAAAAAGTGGGATTATTTTTTTTTTAATTTGTTCAGAAGTTCTAAACATATTTTGAAATGACTCGAATTTTTCCTAAACATTTTTTTTAAATCCTGCTAAATTGAACAAAAATTCCTTAAAATCTTCTGAAGCCATTCAAAATTCTTAAAAAACCTTCTAAAGAGCGAAATTTTCTTACGAATAGCTGAATTTTGTCGGGATACATAGACATTTAGTTTAAATTATTTGAAATCATTTCAAATTTTTAATTAATTTTGAATTGGTTCCGAACTTCTAAATATTTCTTCATCAATTCAATTTTCCTGTTTGGTTTTAAATATTTAATTTATAATTACTGACTTTAAATAAACAGTAAGATATTTCTAAATATTAAGTAATTGTTCATTTTCTTAATTGAAAAATTTCAAATTGAATGGTTTAAAAATGGAATATTTTAGAGTGAAATTATATTTAAAATTTAATAAAAGATTTTGATTGTAAATATATTATTTTGAAATGATTTTAAACTTGAAAATAGTTCATAAAGTTGCAATCGGTCGTTTACAAACTGCATTTTAAAATTCTTTAAATTAAAATATATGCTTGAAAATTAAAAATAGAAAATTTTTTAAATAACAGATTTTCGAATTAAGCATTCTAAACTGAATATCATAATTGATAAAAATCACAATTTAACAAATTATTTAAAAAAAAGGTTGAAATCAAAGTTGAACAAAATTTTTATTGTAATTTTTTTTTTAATTCCCGGTCAAAAAATAAATTCACTGTCATTTTTCGGTTTTTCCCGGTCATTTCCCGGTTTTCCAGGTTCCAAAAAAAGATAACATTTTAATGAAAAATGACAAAAATTTTAAACAAAAAATTTCAATTTTCAACAAAATAATCAAATTTTGAACAAAATAGTTGAATTTTCAAAAAAAGTAGCTGAATTTGTAACCAAATAGTGGCATTTTTGAAATAGAAAAATTAAACTTTAACTAAACTCAGCTGTAACAAAAATACGAACTTTTTGGGAGAATTTTAAACCCGAAAAGTAGAATTTTTGTAAATAAATTTTCATCAAACGGTCAAATTTTTAAACAATAAGAATTCAACGAAAAACAATTGAATTTTAAACCAAATATAGTTGAATTTTTAATTTAAAAAGACGAATTTTTTAACATACATGAATTTTTAACGAAATAGTTGTCTTTTCAACAAAAAATTCATTTTTAACAAAACCGTTGCATTAATAACCAAAGAGATTGATTTTCAATCAAAAGATTAAGTTTGTCAACAAATCAGCTGAATTTTTAACAAAAATTTTTATTGCCAACCAAACGGTTGATATTCAAATAAAAAGGTTAAACTTTAACCAAAACAGTTGCACTTTAAACCAAATAATTGCATCTTCAATAAAAAAAAAAGAATTTTGTAGAAGACAGTTGAATTGTCAACCAAGAACTTTTCTATTAAAAAATATACATTTTCAATCTAAAAAGACGAAATTTTTTCTTAGAACATTAAAGTTTTCGAGCAAAAAATATTAAACATTAACAAAAACAGTTGTACTTTTAACCAAATAGTTTCACTTTCAAGCCAAAGAAAGGAAATTTCAACAAATTCGTTGAATTTTTAATCTAAGAAGATGAATTTTTAACAAAATGATCAAATTTTCAAACAAGATTAAATTTCCACTAAAAATAGTTTCATTTTTAACGAAATAGGTAAATTTTTAAGCCAAAAAGAATTTTTGTTAGACAAAACAGTTAAACTGCCGAAAAAAAACATAAAAATTCAATAAAATAGTTCAACTTTTAATCAAAATAGTTTAATTTTTTGATATAATAGAATTTTGTTGAAATCTCGCGTTTTTATTTGAATTGAGCTATTTTGGTTTAAAACTGAAATCCTTTTGATTAGAAAGTTAAATTTTTATTTGGTAAAATTATATATTCGTGTTGAAAATTTAACAGTTTTGTAAAAAATTCTTCTGTTTTTGCTTGAAAGTTAAAAAAATTTGGTACACATTTTTGTCTTTCTTGAATAAAAAATCTTTTTTGGTTGTAAATATCAGATGAAAAAGGAGAAAAAATATTAGGTAAAGAAACGGGGACGAAATGAGATCCCTGTATCACTTAATAAATTGAGTAAATCAATTACGATCTATTTAACATAAAGAAAAGATGAAAAATTAACTTTTTATGCGACTTAAGTGCATATCAGAATGTTATGGCATCCATAAAAATGTTTAATAGATTCTCATTATATTTTCTCTTGGAATCTGTTTTATACCGATCCATTCATTCAAGATAAAATTATAAAAATTATTGGCTTTATTATTAAATTAGTGTTCGAATTTCAAGGAACTGTAGAAAATTTATCTATTTTAAATTTATTAAATTTGAATTGAAAATGGATTACGGTTTTTTATTGCGAAATTGTACAATTTGAAGCGATTTAAATTGAATAGTAAACGATGAAAATAATATTTTAAATAATTTTAAAATGAATATTTTTGTAACTTTAATCATTTACACTGGGAAGAATAGAATTGAAAACTTGATTTTGGATCTTGAAAATCATCGAAATTTAGGAGTTTTTATTTACATATATTTAAAATTGAACAGTTTTCAATTTCAACTCTTCAAAATTATATAACTTTAAATTAGTAGTTAAATTGAAAAGTTTTCAATGTTGACAATTTACAATTTAAAATTATTTAATTATGTAATTTTGATGGATTAGATTAGAAATTTCTGCAATTTTGAAGAGTTTGAATTGAACATGGACTTTTAATTTTAAGAATCATTAAAATGTAGAACTTTGTAGAACTTTGAAATGTAAATAGTTCAAATTGAAAATCTTTCAATTTTGATAAATTTCCAGTTGAAAATTATGCAAGTTTTAAGTTATAATATTACAAATTTTGTAATTTTAATTGCAAATCGTGAAAGTGGAAGAATTATCATTTTTTAATCTTAAAAACTGACCTGTTCCAAAAAAAAATGTTACAATTGGCATACATTTAAAATATAAACCTTGAAAATTGAATAATTAGCAATTCTATATTTTCAAAATACAAGAGTTTTTAACAGTAACTTTTCCAAATTTCCGAACCTTAAAATTGTATATTTTTAAAATCAAAGAGCTTTTAATTTTGATAATTTATAACTAAAAATTCTGGGATTTTTATATCTTAAATTCCAATCACTATAGTTTAGAAGATTTAGAATTAAAAACTTGACTTTTCATTAAAAAAAAAACACCCAAATTTGAGAACTTTTATTTATATTCCTTTAAAATTAAGATTGAAGAATTTTTTAATTTCAAGGAATTTATTTTTCAACCTAAAAAGATGAATTTTCAACAAAAAATATAATAGTTGATATTTCAGCATAATGATTTTCAATAACAAAAAACGAATTTTCAAAAAAAAGTACAAATTTTTAAGCAAATAGGTGAATCTTCAACCAAGAAGATTAATTTTCTACCAAAGAAGAAGAGCTTTCAATCAAATAATCGAATTTTCAGTTTAAAAAAGATCACTCTTGAACAAGAAATTGAATATTTCAATGTTCATTGAAAAACAATAATTTTCAATTTAGAAAAGCGAGTTTCTTAGAACAAAGTCGAATTTTTAACAAAAAATTTGAATTTTCGACCAAATTGTTGAATTCTTAACTAAAAAAAATTGATTGTTATAAAAAAAAAGAATTTGTATCAGTATGTATACACTTTTAACCAAGTAGTTGAATTTTTAGTATAAAAAAGATTAATTTTTAACCAGAAATGAAACAGTTCACGCTGGTTTATAAAAAATAACTTTCAATTAAAAAAGCGAATTTTTGTACAAAAAATTTTAATTTTTAACCAAATTCCTGCATTTAAAAAAACTTAACAAAATCATAAATTTTTAAACAAATAGTTGAGTTTTTAACGAAGGAGATTAATTTTCTACGAAAGAAGAGGAACTTTCAATCAAATAGTTGAATTTTCAGTTTAAAAAAGATCACTTTTGAACAAGAAATGGAATATTTCAATGTTCATTGAAAAACAATAAT
>JAAAKG020044202.1:0-18786 GCA_010014905.2 Druon quercuslanigerum
TTAAGATTTATCAATATTTTAATAATATTGAAATAGACCAGTAGACAAACAAAATTAACATCTAAAATTAATAAATAAAGAAATATACCTCATCAATGTTATAAAAACCACTGTTTTCTACACAGAAAAAGCAGTATTACATATATCATTCATAAGGTATTCTTCTTTATATACATTTTTAACTTTTGAAGTTTATTAAAAAATGCGAACGAACTTTGTGACACAAAACACTGCTTTACACTGCTAATTAGATGTTGATATACATTTTTTAAACAATTAATTATTGTTGATAATAGAACTCTCTTTGAATAATGGTAGATAGTTGCAGTTTTTTCTGAAACTTTCAAACTTTTTCAACTTTTCACTTAGTGAGGTAATAATTTATGCAAGTTAAATAAAAATAGTTCTTTAATCGAATTATTATCGTTTATAACTATCTTCTCTTAGATAAGTGTTAAAAAGTTCCTGTTTTTCTAAAATGTTTAAATTTTCTTTTCCTTTTTAGATATGAACAAATAATAAATAAACAACGAAGAGAATCATATTTTAAAAAATCTCATTCTTTTTTGTGAATATATTTTTTTTGAAAGAAAAGCGATATTTGATATACGCTTTAAATTAATTTCCTTCTTTTTTTTATCTTTTGTGTAAGATAGATAGAATAGATCTTTTGTGTAGATAGATAGATTTTTGTTTGAATTGATTTTTTTTTAAAGTCTGGAAAAATAGTAAACATAATTTACTAAAAAGTATACATTACTATTTAAAAATGATTCTTGTTGAGGTTCACTTATTATTCGTTCATAATTCCAAAGTCCAAGCGAACAAAAGATTTTTAAAAAATTCTTGAATAAATCTAATAAAATACATTTATAAACAATAAGCAATTTTCTAATTAAGTATGTTTGTTAACTTGCAATATTTATCAATTTCCTAAGGAAAAATTTGGTAAAAAGTTAAAAATTTGTAAAGAAACCGTAACTATCTACCATTAATAAATAAGAAGATAGTTATAATAAATAATAATTTTTTTAAATAATTATTTTTTCCAAATTGAATTAATTCTTAGCTCGGTACAACTGAAAAGGAAACAAATAATTGAATATAATTAAATAATTCGGAAAAACCGCAACTTCCTGGCATTATTTAAATTGAATATTATTAGCAATAATAATAAATTGTTTAGAGAATTTATTTAGTTATAACTTTGATACTTATGCATCTCGCTCTAATTGAAAATTGAACAAAAAGTGGACATTCTTTGAATAAACTACAATTTTATATTATTAATCTAAGACAATATTATTAAAACTAATAATAAATTATTAAAACAATTATGCTGGTTAAAATTATTTAAGTATTATATCTCTTCATTTGAAAATTAGTCAAAAAGTATAATTTTTTTGAAAACAATGCGACTTTATAACTCTAATCCAAGAGAAAATTGCTAAAACCAAAATAAATTGCTGCAAAAATTTATGTAAACATCTACTTATCAATATATACTAGTATTTTATGTATTGCCCCGGCGGAAAAATTATATATAGTTTATGTATCGTGTGAAGTATTATATATAATATTCATTTATTTTATACATTTTTTGCACACAGCAAATAAATATTATATATATATAATACTTCACACTATATATAAACTATATTTAATTTTTTCGCATGGTTATAAATAAGTTGAATTTTTAAAAAGCAGCAAAAAAGTAATAATTAGCGACATAATCTCGCAAAACCAATTTTTGCACTTACGGGTTTTTTTGGGACTCTATAAAAACAGACTTGTGGGGATGATATTTGAAAAGTAATTATTCATTTTTATTCTATATCTAATTGTGAAGAAAATTTTTAAGTTTCAACTCGATTCACCTAATATTGATGATTCTGAATAAAACTGATAAAAACGTGTTTTTCTCTTATGGGAAATACGTGTCAAACTTCATGGGGCTGGCACCACCTCTAAACACAATTTTAAAAAAATTAATTTTTGTGTATATTTGAACAAATTCCTGGGCGATATGTATAAAAAGTTCGATAAAAAATTTCCTATGCTTTTTTGGACCACCCTAATGTCGACGCTCCCTATAGCAAGAGTAATAAGAAATGTTTGCATTCAGTGAAGCTTTTGAAACATATCACTAAATGTAGATACTTTTGCCAAAAATGTATGACACCGAGCCAAGAGACAAAGGTTTTTGAAGTATTGAGAATAAAGACAAAGAGATTCATTTCTAAAATTGAAAATTATTCTGATGCACAAATACTTGGATAATAATCATAAGAACGCCTAGATGGAAAAAATAAAATAAAATAAACAATTGAACGCCTTCATGCCTGTTGAGTGCATTTTTTGTACATATATTCTTTCGGCACACGTGTAATGACAGCATTGATCGAATTTTCTGCAATAATCAGAAGCACGCAATACTATCCAGAGAAGTGACGTGACCTAAAATGTCGAAGAGTAAAGCTACGTTCTAAAAGTGTAAAATGTTCCAATTTTTCATCGGAGTAAGCATGCAAAGGATAACAATTTAGAAAATAACACAGTCCTGCACTGTTAGTCATTTATTTAGGAATTTTTAGAGATGCACCACTAAACCCTTATGTAGAAACTGTTTCTAAATTGTCCTAAGCTGTAACAGAAATTTCATTAAGGGCAACTGCATAAAACACCAGTCACATGTTTCGACAAATCCTGTTACAGTTTAGGAATTTTCAGTTTTTTTTTTTTAAAGAAAATATCAGTTAAGTTAATGCAAAGGATTACTTATGTATCTATGTTTTATGAAAAGCGTGCACTCATTCTATCAAATATATAATTAAAGTCTATGTTTTGAGATAAGAAGGTTTATTCACATTTGATTCATTGAATATATTATGTAACATAGATATTTACATAGAAACTTGGCTTGTAAATAGCATTTCTATAATTTTTATTTTTAAGAAAAATATATACTGCAAATTTATATTAAAATTAATTGCCTAAACAATTTTGCCTCTATACATTACTAGAATGTAGTTTTTTCTTTAAAAAATTGAATTTTCAAAAGAAGATATTTCTTAACAAAGTATTTCAACAAATATAAAAAAAATTTGATTTCTCAAACAAGAGAAGGTTATCTTTTAACCAAACAGTAGCATATTTATTTAAGAAAAATAAAATTTCTAATAAAACAGATGAATTTTTAAATCAAAAATACAAGTTTATTACAGAATTTAATTCTCATCCTAAAAAGATTTTATTTAGATTTTTCATAATCAAAGTATAAGTTTTGAACAAGAAGTAAATTTTAGACGAAAAATAGATTTCAATTAGCAACCCAAAAATACGAGATTTCAACTAAACAGTTCAATTTGTAGTAAAAAAGGATCAATTTAAAAAAAAAGTTGAATTTTTATACAGACAGTTGCATTATTATCCCAAAAAGATTCCATTCCTATTAAAATAGATTCATTTTTAAATCAGAGACAAACTATCAAAAAATAGTTTAATTTTCATCCAAAAAAGAGTTGTGTTTGACGTTTCAGCATAAAAATATAAGTTTAAAATGTAAATAGAAAATAGAAAAAGAAATGTCATCAAAAAAGTTGAAGACAAAGACAAATTTTTGAAAAAAACAGTGAAACTCTTCTATTGCGCCGGTTTTGGGGTTGCCGGTGGTGGGGATATAAGTGAATAGACTTTCGCTTCAGCTGAAAACGCTTTTTTTTGTTAACTCTTGGATGACCTTCGCACACCCCGCACAGCTCCTGTTACACCTACCGGGTGTGCGACGTCAATTCTCGGAAAAGCTGTAGAAGGGAGAGCTAATGAAGGGTCTTACTGTAGTTGAATTTTCATACAAAAAAGATTTTAGTTCGACTTTTTTGCACAAAAATATGAGTTTTCAGTAATAAGTCAATTTTATACGAAAGTAGGTGAATTTTGTACCTAAAAAGACGAATTATTAACAAAAAAATTGACTTTTCAACCAAAAAGGATGTTTTCCAACAAATTGTTGAATTTTTAAAATAAATAATAAAATTGATATCTAGAAAGGTAATATTGCGGAGGCAGCATCTAAAAAAGATATGAATAGAAGGCAAACTAATTAATAACAAGAATGTTATACGAGGGTCACTGTAAAAATTATGTTTCAATTTTATTTAATTTCGCATTGATTTTCGATTTTCCCTAACCATATTTATATTCAAAGACTAGAGTCTTTAGATTGTCATTTTTAAATATAGAATATTTTATGCATGAAATAAAATAATTCAAAATTAAAATTGAAACAATTCAAAATTTATTCTACTTGACAGTTTAAAGTTATAAAAATTCTGTGATTAAAAAAAAATTATTGTTAGTCCGTACTTTCGCTTTCTATTCACGTCTCTTTTTTGTGCGGTGATTCGCAATTGCTCTAAAAGATTTCCCTTCGGCATCCCCACTGCTGCCACGCTAACCAAAGTTCATGCTGCTTCCCCACGGAAAAATTCAAAGTTAATCCATCCAAGTATCACTTCTGCCGTATGGCCCCACTGTTATACCCTGGTATTTTTATATTTCCATAGAAATTTTTTAGCTTAGATATGCAAATATGGCCATTTATTGAACCAGACTCATCATTTGATCTAGTTTTTAATAGCTGACTCCAAAACCTGTAATTTTTTAAAAATTAAAAAACTCAAATTGCGCAGGCTATTCATTAACTACTTACGACTTTTGGTCTATTTTTGACTCCCCCGCTCCACTCATTAAAGTGACGCAGCCGCTGGTTTAGCGCGGATTTTATGTTTATTCTGCAATTTTTCGCGCTCGTAGTGAGTTCAATTACACAAAATGCTCTCAAAGCAGGAAAAGTAGGGCAATATTATTACGAAAATAGGAAATAAAAGGGAAATAAATTTTTTTAATTGAAATTAATGTGGATAACATATTGAATTCAATATGAAGCACCATAAATTCCTATGAGAGTTCAAGTCAAAATATATGGCATTTTCAACAAAATAGTTGAATTTTCAAGCAATAAAGATAAATTTTGTACGAAAGGAGATAAAATTTAAAAAAAAAAATTTTTAACGAGACAGTTCCATTAACAATGAAAAATGGAATTTTCAAGCAAAAGATACGTTTGTTAACTCAAAAGGAGGAATTTTTAACAAAATATTTTAATTTACCAACAAAAAATATGTTGATGAAAATACTTAAATTTTCAAAAAAATAATTAAATTTATACCAAAATCGTTGCATTTTTAATAATAAAAAAAATTAATTTTTTGCAAGATAACTTATATGCCACGAAGGATGACTTTTCAGAAAAGAAGATTTTTTTACCTGAAGTCGAATTTTCAATTTATAGAGAATAAATTTTCAACCAAAAATAGATCCGTTAAACTTTCCAGATAAAAAATTAATTAAATAAAAGATTTAAAAAAATATGAATTTTAAATTAAAAAGTTGAATTTTCAACTGCAAAAGATTAATTTTCAATTTGAAATATCAATTTTCAACCAAAATGAAATAGCTTTTTTAAAACATTTTTTTTAACAGTTAATTTTCTACAAAATACTCACATTCTACAGTAAATTGTTTTTATATAAATGAAAAATTGAATTTTATTCTAAAATAGTTCAATTTTTTAACTAATAAATGTCTTTTGAACCCAAAAATATTAATTGAACATAATAAAATCATCTGAGAATAGACTATGTTTTAAGCAAAAAGTTGCATTTTTAACTAAAAACGATGAATTTGTAACCAGAAAGATTAATTTTCTACCAAAAAGACGAATTTTTCAGATAGAACATAAATTTTTAAATAAATATTTTAATTAGATATTTTAAAAAATCATTTTAAAAAATTAGAACCAAATATTTGAATTGTTAACTAGAGAAGACCAATTTTAAACCAAAAATGAAATAGTTATATTTTTGGTTCAGAACATAATTTTCAATTAAATATTAAACGAGTTTTGAATAAATAGTTAAATCTTAAACGAAACGAATTTCAAACAAAAAATATAATACTAGACTTTTCAATAAAAAACTAAATTTTAACCAAAAATAGTTTCATTTTATTGTTTGGTTCTATTAATTTTGTACGAGAAAAAGGGAAAAAATGAAAGTTTCTTAAAAATAGGAAGAAACTAAAATTCTATGAAAAAGGGGATAAATAGTTAGTACTGTAGATTAGTAGTAGTATATCAGGGAAAACCTGGAAATTATGGAAAATGCAGGAAAAGTCAGGGATTTAAAAAAGGATCTATGAAAAGTCAGCGGATTTCCATAAGAGGCACTTTAATAAGAAATCTTAAGGAGAATACATTTAATTTTTAAAAATTTTAATTAAAAATTATTTTAATATGTGTATAAAATATTGCATATTAAAAATCTTAAGATTTTGATTATTGAATATTGATGGCGAGGAAAAATTAAAACTTGATCAGGAGGAAGTTATGAAATTTTAAAAATTAAGTTTTTCCGCCAACTAGATATAAAATTTGTATCAGTATTTTTTCTTTTGTATTTCTATTTCTATTTGTTTTTGCAGTTTCCTACTTTTGAAGACTGTATTTTGAATTAAAAATTCGTCAAGTTTGTTTAAAAGTCATCCGTTTTTATCAAAAATTCGTCTTTTTGGTTTGAAAGTTTAAAACTTTTGGAATTTCGATATTGAAAATTAAACTGAAATCTTTGTAGGTTGAAAATGAAACTATTTTTTAACACTCGTCCTTTTGGGTACAAATGCACCTATTTCGTTGAAAATTTATCTTTGCAGATAGAAAATTTAAGTATTTGGTTATAAATTGAACTATTTAATAAAAAATTTAATTATTTTGTCGAAATTTCAAGTATTTGGTTAAAAGCCCAAATTTTTTGATGGAAAATTCAACTGTTTTGTTGGAAATTTAACTATTTGGTCAAAAAGTCATATTTTTCAGTTTAATAAAAATGTATATGAAATTTTTCCATTTTATTCTGAAATTGTTTCATTTAGTTCATACGAGATTATACGTTGAAAATGTTACAAGATTAAAAAGTAAAAATACCAATGTTTGCAAAACTATCGGCTGCTCTTTAGGTGGATATATATTGGTCACATGGAGATTTTCGTCAATATTGATGCACATGGAGCTTACACCCTCCAGCGACACACACAACCCTTTTACTTGCAGATAGCAACCACGAACCATCAATCACTAAGCCCGATGTTGCCCTGCGAACACGAGTTAATCAATGTAAGGGCTTTATTCGACTAAAGCAAAATGCAGCACCACAAGAACTTCCAAAACCAGTCGACTATAAGATAACGGATATTGACAATATTTTCAATCAATTATACTCAGCTCCCGATTTAAGACCGGTTTTTATGCGTGGCTTGCCTCGACCTTCATCCTAAATCAGGGGAATCCAAAAATAAAAAAGCAGAACTACATGAAATATTTCTGTTGGATTTAGACGTATGACGAAACCTGATGCAACTGCGATGGCCTTTCTTTTTAGGAATATCGTAAACCAGGGCGCCTTATATCGGGAATGAGTGTAGTTTTTGCAAAAAAGTGACGTCACTAACACAAACACCCCTACCCCCTCTTAAATTAAATTTAAGAAATTAATTTGATGAATGACTTAAATAAAATATACAACCAATAATATTTTATGACCGATTTAAAGACCCAAAATGCTCTTAAAACCTCGTAGGTGTCCTATAATTTCTCATTTTTATAGAGGAAGGGTTTTCTCTAACAAAAGAACAGAAATTAATACTTTCAACATTTTTGATAGTTGCGTTTCTGTCTTACAGCAAATTTTATTTTGAGAAAATCAGAAAGCCCATCAAGATGTTAAATTCTTGTGTGAAAAATAAAATTTTTTTTTAACTTTCTGAGTCGCTATTGGTTGATCAAGAATGATCACCGGAGGTTCGTCGATAGGTCAATCTACGCGTCTCGAAGACGCAAACAATTGCATCTAATACAACCTAATCTTATATTCCTAAATTAAAGAAACCCTCTCATAAAGAAAGTACATAATTTTGTTATGAAATTTAAAAACGATATTAGTAGGTTATGGTATACTACCGTCGGAAATTATGAGATCGATTGACGCAAGCACTATTAAAAATCACTGCTGGCTTTAAACCATGATAACTCATCGACAAAAGATGATAGGCCATTTTTAAAAAACAGTTGAAAAGCCTATGAAATTGCACGTCTAGTGTTACTAGTGCTACTACTTATTATTATAAAAAAAAAAAAATGTTGTCACAGACAAGATTTTGTTACTGTCCAACATGTCGATGGCATTTTTGGTTTAGAGTCATAAAATGTTCATTAATAAGTCATAAAAGATTCATCATTAGATCATAAGAGGTTCGTTAATAGGTCATAAAAGATTCATTAATGGGTCAATAGATGCGTCTCAAAGATGGGAACTAATAGACTAAACATGGTATTCTTATATTTTGAATCTCACAAAACTTGCTCATGTAAACAGAATAAACCAATTTTTTGAACTTTATAAATCGGCACTGGTGATTCATAAAAGCCTCAACAATAGGTCAATCAATGCGTCTCGAAGATATGAACATATAAATTAGATATTGTATTGCTGTAATTGGAATACCAAAAAAGTTTTCCTCATATAAACAAGTTTTTTTTGTGGAAATATATAAACTCAAAGAAAAACTACTTCTAAATGGCTGATCTAGCTGAAAATCCTATCAGACCTAAATATCAATCGGAGCTATGATTTGTTACCGTAGGGGTCAAATTATATTGAAATACGTCAAAAAAGTTTTTGTATGAAGAAGAAATAGGGCGACTTTTACGAATTCAGGAAAATAATAGCTGAATTAAATATTTGAAATAAAATATTTAATTAAGAAAGTATTTTTATTATTTCAAATTAAACTATTATTTTTTTTTGAAAATTTTTCTTTTTATATGAAAGCAAATCAATGTGATTAAAAACTCGACTTTTTGACAGAAAATTCATATTTGGTTCAAATTTATTTATTTTTTTTATTAAAGATGCATAATTTTAGTTAAAAATTCTTTTCCTTGTTTAAAAATTTAATAAGTTTTGATAAAACTTCATTTTTATTTTGTTTTTGAAATTTAACTCTTTTTACTAAAAATGTAGCTATTCGATTTTTCAGGAGCGGCGAAACAGTTTCGTCTCATGTAAGGAGTTCTAATGGCCATTGGGATGGAGGGTGGGGGGATTAAATTCTCCAAATTTTACGGAAAAAATTGTTTATTTGAAGGAAAAAACGTTTTCTATTCATAATATTGCGAATACTGCACTTCGTTTTGTGTTTCGAGCTATGAAATTATTAATTAATATACATGCTACAACCACTTTCATGTACGAAGTTTCATATATAGAATCTTCCCATGTGTTGAACATACAATACATGTTCCGCCGCCTCTGCCGTTCTTGCTATAAAATTGATATAAAATTGATGAGTTGAATATTAACTTATTGTGTTGAGAAATCGTGCTTTTTAGTCGAAAATTGAATTATTTTGGAAGAAAATGCACATTTCTGCATTGTAAATTTAACTTTTTTTGTAAATCATCTATATGACTTGAAAACTCAACATTTTGGATGAGGTTGTTTTTATTATTGATTGAAAAATTCTTTCTTGGTTGAAAATTCAACTTTTTTTTTATTAAAAATTCGTATTTTTGATTGTTTAATTTAACAGTTTCTTTGGATGCAAATTATAGCATTTTTTGTGTATATTTCATCTATTATATTTTTTATTAGGAACTAATTTTTTTATCAAATATTTTCTCTTTTACAAGTACAGATACTTTCCATACCTGCTCTCTTTATTCGGGTCTCCCTTTTGTGCGGCGATTCGCAATTGCTTATAAGACTCCTGTTCGATATCCCCACTACTGCCAGGATAAGCACAACCTGGAAATGCTCTCTCTCTCTCTTTCTCTATACACTGTCTTACCATGCGATCTCCTTACAACTCATGATGATTCGTCACAAAACATTTCAAAGTTAATCCATTAAAGTATTACATCTTAATTACGTGTGTGAATTTAACAACATTCTTTCCATCGACTTTTTCAAATCACCGAATGAGCATCTATTTTTTAGAAAAATATATAAAATTATTGGCTTCTTTTCCCCTTCGTTTTATAGATCTCTAATCATAAAGGTTTTAAAATCAAGGTCGTTTCGTTTGTTGGTACAATTTATTACGCTTTGCAAAAGAGGGACACTTTCGTTTGCTAAATAACTATTGGCCACGAAGACCAATACTTGCATTGTTGAATAAAACTTAACTGTTCACCTATACCTACTTGATAGCTATTTTCAGTAAGGTAGGTCAAGGGTGCAATTTGGCTTGAATTGGTTTATATAAGTTTTAATTTATTGTGCAGTCGTCGCACCCTCACGTGTACATAGTCACGCGCAGGCCTTCAGATTTGGCTGACGGATAAAATATGTTTATATCACGCAGCCATCGAAACTTTCCAGCTAACAAATAATGCTCTTATTTGCTGAATTTATTATTTATTAACAAAATTATTAGTTGGAAAATGCCAAATATTAAAGTTCTATTTGTTAAGAAAAACTTAGGAGTCATTTCATAAACATCCCCCCCCCCCGCAATTTTGCGTTTTTCGAATTTTTTTATAAAGAAGATTAATTTTCTACTCAAAAAGATGGATTTTCATGAAAAAAGCACATAAATTTTTTACAAGACAGATGAATTTTCCACCCGGCATTATGAATTTTATAACCAAAAGTTTACATTTCCATAAAAATAGTTGAAATTTTAACCAAGCAATTGAATTAACAAAATGTTAAGCAAAAATGAAAAGATTACTAATAGTTACACCTAACAAAAAAAACAAAAACAAATTTGAGTCAGAATCGTTGAACTCACAGCCAAAAAGATAAATTAAAAAAAAGATTAATATTATACATAAAAAGATAAATTTGCAACAAAATGGAATTCTCAACTAAATAATTTAATTTTTAATAAAAAAATTGTCAACCTTAAGTTGAATACCTACATTTTCAGTTTAAAAAAATTTCAAAACAAAAGAATTAATTTCCTATAAAAAAATATATCAATGTTGCATTAAGCACGTGGGTTTTTCGAACGAATACTATGAATTTTTAACAAAAAAGTTAATACTCTTCCAAGTAGTTAATTTTTTAAATTGGTAGTTTAATTTTTACATATATAGTTGAATTTTCAAATAGAAATTACGAATTTTCAATTAAAAATATATATATTGAACCAATAATAACTTCATTATATTTTCATTTTAAGACCCGCAGTTTAAAGCAATAAAAGGCTATGAATATTTAATAAAATAGTTAAAGTTTGAACAGAAGAGATAAATTTCCATTGAACAATACGTCACCCGCCTACCTATATTTCATATATATATTCACATATATATTTCATATATATCCATTTTCGGCTGCAAATTAATTATTTTAAAATGTTAATTTAACTATTTGGTTGAAAAATTATGTATTTTGTTGTAATTCTTCTTTTTTTTGTAGAAAATTATTCTCTTTGATCGAAAGTTCAACTTTTTGGTTGAAAGTTACACTTCTTTGTTAAAGATTCATTTTATTGGTTAAAGATAAATCTTTTTGGTTCAAAATTTAACTGTTTTGATGAAAATTCTTTTTTTCGAAGTGTCTCATCTTATTCGAAATAGTTCGAATTGCTTAGTTATTTAGTCCTATTTGAAACTATCACCAGGATAGGAAAAAAGCGAAACATCTCTTTGATTTTTAAATGATGAATGTTTAATATAGTGAAAATTAAAAAAATAAAATAATTTTTTTGTTCGTGAAAGAATTAACATCAAAAGTATATTCCGTTATAAGTATTGCTGACAGGATCTACAAAATAAATAAAGCAGGTTGGCGGAATATTGCTGAGTCCGCGCTTAGCTTTAACGATAAGCAAACTTGAACCTTACATACATGTAGAATGTAGGTTCATTTCCCCCTATCGGAATTCTGTTTATCTAGTTATTCAAGCATGAGGTTTTAAATCGAATGTAATTATCGTGTAAACCAGTTGAAGTAAATTTAAAAAAAAATAGATTGTAATTATAGATTTCCTATAAAATTCCATACATTTTACTTTTGAGTTATTAAAAATAAAAAAAAGAGGAAGTTCCTAAAATAAGATTAAATATTTTTTATTATATACTTTTCTTTGTGTAACTTGAAACATTTTTATTATAGAATATTTTATAAACGGAATAAAACAATTTCAGATGTATATTTGAACATTTTGTTTATTTCATCCAAAACATGCCTTTTCTACAATAAAAGATGAATTTTCAATCCACACGCTCGAATTTTAAATCAAAAACGTCGAATTTTCCACAAAGCAGTTGAATTTTTTATACGAATATTGGACTTTTAAAGCAAATATTTAAATTGTTCACAAAATAATTATTTTTTTAACCAAATATTTAGTTGAATTTTCCACCAATTGTTGAATTATCAATCTACAAACATGAATTTTCTAATAAAAATGATTAAAGTTCAATCAAAGACAGTTACATTTTTAACCAAATTGTATTTTTCAGAAGAAACTGGAATTTACGACAAAAATAGTTAAATTTTGAATACAAAAAAATAACTTTTCAGTCCAGAGAGAAAAATAATAAATAAAACAGTTAAATTCGGCCTTCAATGATGACTTTTAAAGAAAATAGTGGAATATACAAAGAAAAAATACTAAAAAACAACAAAAATAGTTTAATTTTGATGTTAAAAAGTCTACTGTTTCAGAAAATTGTTGATTTTTAAACCAAAAAAAAAAAAATAATAATTTGCAAACCAAAAATTTAATTTTTCACGAAACAGTTGCAGAATTTACAAGTCAACCGTTGAAGTTTAAAGTAGAAGAGACAAATTTTCAACAAAATTGTTCGCATTTTTACCAAATAGTTGAATTTTCAATCTACAAAGATGAATTTTTAACTAAGAAATCTTGTCTTCTCAAATAATTAGCAAAATGTATAAGCCAAAAAGACGAATTCTTGGAAAGGCATTTGAATTTTGAACAAAAAAATGAATTCTTAACGAAAAATCTAATGGATGATATTTTAAACAAATTTTCATAGTTATATTTCCAACCAAAGAGTTTATTTTTTTTATTGTTATTGAATTTTCAATAAAATAGTTGAATTTTTAACCAAAAGAAGAATTTTTAACTCAGAATATTAGATCCTTTTTAGGATCACAATTTTTGTTAATTAATCTTTTTTCGTTTCTGCATAGTTGGACCAAAAAATGGAATTTTTCATTTTTTTGTGCAATAAAAATTCTAATTTTTGATTTATCGAGAAAATCAAAAAAGATTTTATGGTAAAGCTTTAGGGCTTTCAAAAATAAATGTTTTTCTTTTCATGACTTTTTTCATATCATGCGTTGTATGGCTTAAAATTTTGATTTTCGATTGATTTTAAAATTTTGAAAATGCTATACCTCTGTTATAAATATCCGGTCATAGAATTTTCAAATTCAGGAAAAAGTGGTCACAAGCATTTTCAAAATGTGCTCACTTTTGACATTTTTTTATCCAAAATGGCTGGTTAACGAACTCGTCCTTATTTTTAGGACCTAAAAATTGAAAAACTGTGGTTTCAAATTTCCGACAATTTTAATACTTCTTCAATCATAAATGATTTGAAAGTAAAAAAAATGTAATTTTCAACTAAAAATTACGATATATAAATTTTAAATCAAAAACGGATAAGTTACATTTTCAATGTAAAAAAAATTTTCAACCGCAAAAAAAGTATTCAACAAAAAAATTAAATTTTAAACTAAAGAGATGAGGCTTCGAATAGAAAGAAAAAAAGTTTAACTTTGACCCAAGTAGTAGAATTTTCAATAAAGAAGATTACTTATCAACAAAATAGTCTTAATTTGAAAAAAGAGATGATTTTTCAAATAAAATAATAAATATACGTTGATGAATCCCTAACAAAAAAATTATTTTTTAGAAAAGAAGAAACTTCCATCAAGTAGTAGTAATAAAAAAATTATTTACAGGAATTTTATATTAGTGTGGCTACAAGAATTCATTTTAAAAAGTCCCTAATTCTTCATTTTTCCTGGCCATTATTATTTAATGATCAGAATCTTAATTTTTGAAATTTTTCAACAAAGAATATTTCATAAATGACAATTCCAAATTTGAATTTCAAAATTTCAAATTTATTATCTTTGACAGTTATTTAAAGTACCTCTTATAGAAATTCCCTGAAGCTTGCAATTTTTTTTTAAAATCTCTGACTCTGGTATTTGTTTGAAATTATATCATTATTTAAAACTCGACATAAAACTAAACAGTTTTTTTCGTCTTTTCTGAAGTACTATTTTGCTGAGTTGACAAATTGTAGCTTGCTTTTAATGATCCTCGATGCTTCCTCTTCTGGAACTTGAAGCCACTCGTGAAACCGTAAACAAAATCGTTGCATTATTAGTTTTAATAAAGATATTAGTATCATTTTTCGCCATTATCTTTCAACTTTTAATAATCATGATGAATTTTTAAGTTCTCATCAGAGTGAGAAGTTACTTTGAAACGGGGTAATTTTGGTCATTTGTGGTAAATTCGAGCATTCCACCTGAAGTAATTTAAACTATCAGTTTAATTAATTAATTTAAATTCTCAAAATTTTACGGAAAAAAATTTACTGAGATTCATTATTTATATTAATAAAAATTAATTATTAAAAGATTATTAAAAGATTTGCTCATGTAAACACAATAAACCAATTTTTTGAACTTGGGGTAATTTTGGGTAATTTTGGTTAAATATTTCTATTCTACATCTATTTCTTCTAGTCTAAAAATATATTTTTTTGAATATTTCTAAGTGGAAATATTGCCCCTACTGGGCGGCTGCTTATTCTACTAGCTCCTACGTAAGTAAGAACAAATTAAAGTGATATCATCGAAATCGCTTAAAAATGAAATAAGTTTTCACTGATCTGGTAGCTGCAAACAAAAGAAAAATTGCAAACCATCGCAAGGATTTGAAAAATAGTTCTAAAGAATCCAGATGCGAAAAACTGAAAAAAAAAGAAACGTCAGAAGAAAAAGGTAAGAAATGAGGGGCCGGATCGTATAAGGGCGTAGAGAATTTTCTCGTGCGAAATCATAGTCCCCCTGGAGGCTTCGAAACAAATTTTGGATTAAAAATTTTTGAAGGACATATCTGGACGTGAAATTTCATTCTGCATCTCTTTTCATCCAGAAAAAAAGTTTTAACTCTTTTAGCTTTTGAAATAAAAGCAAAAAACTGTCTTTTTTGAAAAACTTGATTTTAATCCGTTTTTCACTTGAACTCGTGCTCAGTGCTTCAGTTTTTTAAAATTTTGAATGAAAATTTTATGGAATGTGCTTTAAGATGTTATTCGATTGACAATATGATAGGAATTCAAAACCGTTGTTTTCAAAAATTAATATTAACTTGTTTCTGATGCTCGGCGTGAATCGAACACTTGTACCCTCCAGCGTTTCGTTTAGCAAAGGAATTTTGAGCAGGCAAATACTTCTCGCGACAAAAATTTGGAGAAAAGTATAATGAAGTTTTTTGGAAAGTTTCAGATCGAAATATTTAATAGTTTAGGAGTAGTTATGATTTTAGTGAACATCAGCGCTAAAGTTTGCGATCTTGCTATGCACTCCGCTGTGCCATGTTCTCTGGCTAGAGAGTTTTTGCTTATAATATGATCTTATGGAAATTTTTAGTGAATAACAGTTAAAGAAAACTAAGTTAACAATATATTTATGAATTTTATTTAATTTTGAATGTATTTTTGGGTTTCTTTATATTTAAATGTAGGATAATCTAATGTACACCTAATGTTTACACCGACATTCGGCTTAACTCGTAAGCGACCTTGAACATGCATTTTGAAAACAAACCTGTGCACAAATTTTCTTACACTCTTTCTAAATCTATTTTAAAAATAAAACAGATCAGTTAGGCCTTAGCTATGCTCTGGACAGTGCACATTAAATTAAATTTTAAGCTTAATAAACTTGAATATCTCACGAAAACTCCAGCACAGACGTTCACTCAAATCATAACTACTCCTAAACTATTAAATATTTTGATCTGAAACTTTTCAAAAAACTTCATTACATTTTTTTTCGAATTTTTGTAGCAAGAAGTATTTGCCTGCTGAAAACTCCCTCGCTAAACGAAACGCTGGAAGTTACAAGTGTTCGATTCGCGCCGAGCATCAGAAAAAAATTAATAATAATTTTTCAAAACAACGGTTTCGAATTCCTATCATATTGTCATTCGAAGGACATCTTAAAGCACATTCTCTAAAATTTGTTTAAACATTTTTTTAAAAACTGAAGCACTGAGCACGAGTTGAAGTGAAAAACGGATTAAAATGAAGTTTTTCAAAAAAGTCAGTTTTTTTGTTTTATTTCGAAAACTAAAAAAGTCACCATTTTTTGTCTAGAGGAAAAAAGATGCACAATAAAATTTCACGTCCAGATATAAATTTTTAATCCAAATTTTGTTTTGAAGCCTCCAGGGAACTATGATTTCACACGAGAAAATTCTATATGCCCTTATGCGATCCGGCCCCTCAAATATACTAATCTTTTGCATTGAGTTTTTTCTGCACAAAAAAAAAACTTGCAATTAGATACCTTACGTTCTGAGAAAACAGATTTTGCTGTCACATATATAATAGAATAATCAATTTTTATTGTAAATATGGATTAAAAATAAAGTATACATATCAAATGTTTTTAAGCTTTTGTGGGAAAAAAATTAACATAATTTCGATTTGCGATTCTATGAAAGTTGACTGTATGTTATTAAAACGAAAAAATAGGGTAATTGGACCAATGTTTCGAGGCTAAAATTCTTTCGCGCACAAATCGCGCATTCTTTTCTCTGATTTTTTATTTCCTAACATGAGAAATATAAAAAAATTTTATTCAATTTTAAAATCATTTTTGAACATGATGTTTAAAAAATTGTTAACGATAATTAATCATTTCGGATTGAAGGCTTCTAAAATAAAAATAAAAATTATTAAACGATTCTTTACAATTTAATAACAAAAAGGAATTAAAACTAAACTAAACTATAACTAAATTAAAAAACTATGAACCATGAAACTGAGACGAGTGCGAACTTAATTTTAAACTGTCAAAATTTATAGTCACCAAAAGTTGTGATATTAAAACTTTTTTATAATCAAACCCTCTAAAATCTCAATTATTTGAAGTAAATTCAAATTATATAAAAAATAATAATTTGTAAATTGCTAAATAAACTTTTGCAAAATCAACCAATTCTAGTTTAGTTAAAAAAATTAAAACCTATGAAAGGAAAAAAAATTTTAATTGATCGTTAAAAATGTAAATTCAAAACTCTGAAATTATTTTAACAATTTAAAATTACCGGAATTATGTATTTATTGCTGTGTCAATTTCAGTCACATAGTCTTAATTTTGTCTTTTTGTTATTTTAAACCTAATTTTCTATTTTAAAAATTTAAAATCTTTCTTTTGAACTACTATTCACGATTGAAATTTTTTAATAAAATATTTTTCAATTTAAAATAATTTATTAGTTTAAATCATCAACTATAAGTCGGGAAATTTAAAGAGATTACATTACAATTTAAAATAAATAATGAACAACTAGATTGCTGAAGTATGATTCCATTTTTTGAATTGTACAATTTCAAGCTTTGCAGTTCAAAATTGCCTGATATTTACATATAAAATTATCAAGTACAAAACTGATTGTCAAGGTTTTTAATATAAGATTTTGAAATATTTAATTGCGAAATCGTCTTGTTATTTTGAATAATTATTTAAATTTGAAACTAAAATATTGTAAAATTTTAAATTTAAAACCTCCGAGAATAAATCTAAAAATTACCTTAAGCAAATACTTTATTTTCAAGGCCTCAGAATACATTGTTTTACAACAGCGCATTCAAAGCCATAATTTTGAATTGAAATTATAGAAATTTAAAATCAGAGTATATTCTAAGCCGAATTTGCAACTGGCCGAATGAATAGTACTCGAAAAGTAAAAAAAAAACAGAATCATATCATTACCGAGTTTATGCACACTTATTTTATCTCGAATTATCCTCAATCATTTCAAAATTTACTTTTTGCAATTAACCTTTTTCACTTTTGGAACTAACTATTTTCATTTGCAACTAACCGACTTAGGTACAACTAAAGTTAAAATTTTAATTATTTTAAACACTTTGAAAATTATATGCTTACTAATTGGAAACTTTAAAAAATTACAAAACGCACGAATTATGAAATACGGGAAATCTCCGGGTGTAATATTTTCCTCCTGATTTTATCTCGGTTTCTCCAGGTGCAAGTTTCTCGCGATATTTATTTATTATATTTTTCTTTATTGTAGCATTTCATTTATTTTTAAAACAAACTGTTGCTGGTTGATAATAGTTAAATATTCTTTTGATATTAATAATGACTGAGTTTGACATAAAACTTCGTTCTATTTTTAAAGATTTTAATAAAAAAAATTAAAAGAAAAAGAGGACTAATAATTCACCAGCAAAATAAATTTAAAAGTGCACAAAGAGAATATTGTCTGATGGCAGATTGATAAAAGTTGAGTGAAATGAGGACATTGTAAAATTTTGTACATATTGTAAAATATTTAGCATCTTAATTTAACAAAAAATTAAAAATTGCATTATAATTTGCATAAAACATAAGATTTCTTGACAAATAAAAA
>JAAAKG020044213.1:0-18786 GCA_010014905.2 Druon quercuslanigerum
CAGGAAAATGTGACGCTTACGTAAAAGTTCGACTACTACCGGAAGAAAAATTCGCTGACACCAAAGTACCAAAGACTCAAGTGCACAAGGAAACACTCTTTCCTTTGTTTGACGAGTCCTTTAATATGTAAGTATTTTATTTATTTATGTATTTATTTATTTAATAATGTATTTATTTATTTATTTACTAATTACGTTCCCCTGAACCGAATTAGATAATTTCAAAGGTAAAACAATAATCGACACGAAAACGGGCTACAAGAAAAATAAAAAGTATATCTATAAATTAATAAATTTTAAAAAAATATTAATAAAGGGGGATTACAAAAATATTTTTAAATTTTAATTCAGGCAGAGAAGTCTAACTTGTAACTTTTTCGATAAAAAATTTTTCAACAAAATAATTTAAAATCCAATATGATTTATAAAAATTTAAACAGAAAGCAACCAAGCGCGCTCTTTGGATTATTATAAAAAAGAATTAAAAATTCTGAGTTTAATTATTGAAGTTAAATTGTTATTTTTTGAAATAATGTATTATGTTTTTTAACTAACAATAGAAATTCTAGACGAAATACACTGTATTGGTGTAACATAAAATTTTTTAAGATTGTAAATCTTCTTTTAAACCTAATTTTTTTTTTTGTTTAACAAGAATATGAACAGAGTTGGGGATTTTTTCAAATCTTATGAGGGACCCTCTATAAAATAAGTTACTAATTTTGGGTTATTTTGAAAGCCAAAATTCTCTTCTACTAGAATTCTTAATTGTAAAAAACTTTAGGTAAATAAATTAATTAATTATATTAAAATTTTTATAAATACAGCCATTTTTCATTCTTTTAACATGGGAAAAATATAATAGGTTTTCATGAAATAAAAACTTCCAATCAAATAGTTAAATTTTCAAGCTAAAAAAATGTGAACCAGAAAAGTTTATTTTTAACAAAAAGAAACGAATTTTCAAGAAAGTAATTGAATCATCAAACAAATTGTTGAACTTTTGATCAATAAAGATGCATTTCAAATAAATAAAAATGAATTTTAAATTATTAAAGATGAACTTGAAACCAAATATTTTAAATTAAAACCAAAAAATATATTTTTAAACCAAACATGGAGTAGTTAATTTTACAGTTTGAAAAATGATCTTTTAACAAAAAAATTTAATTTTTAATCAGTTAAATTACAAGAACAAAGCGAGTAGAATCGCTTCAGTTTTAGATAAAAATATAATGCTTAACAAAAAAAAAAAAAACAGAAATTTTTAACCCAAAAATAGAAATTTTTAAAAAAAGGTAAATTTGAAAAAATGAGTTTTTAGAAAAGTAGTTCAACTTTTAAAAAAATAGTAATTATTTTTTATTTATTTTGCCAATAATTACCGATAAAAAACCCTAAGGTAACGAAAAATTGTTTCAAATTGTAAATCTTTTTTAAAATCTATATCGAAAACCACTAATTTAACCGACAATCATACAAAAATTCTAATCTTTTTTTAAATCTAAGAATTTTTACTAAAAATATCGATTTCTAATGTAAAACTCGAACATAACCTCAAAGTATTGAAAAGTTGTGCAACGTCTCTGTTTTTCCTAGCATCATTTTTCGATGTAGAAAACCAAAGCACGCTACATTTTATAATTTAAAAAAATTATTGGATTCAAAAATTAATAGAACTATTTTTGTTCAAAAATACCAATTTCACGTAAAGCACACATAACCTAAAGGCGTTGCAAAACAATAGATATTCTTCGAAATCGAATTTTTCTAACGATTTACTACGAAAGCATTATTATAAGAGAAAATTGTTTATAATTTTTCATCTTTTCCGAAATCTAACGATTTTTGTTTAAAATAATCAATTTTCGGTGAAAAACGTGAATATAACCTAAAACTGTTCAAAAATGGAAAATATTGTTTGAACTGTAATAATTTTTTTTAAATTTTAATTTTCGGTAACAAATTCTAACTAAATCAACAAAACTTAAACCAAAAACTTTAAATTAGAAATCCAATGTTTTTTTTATCAAAAAGCCGCCCCATTTTCGACGTACAGCATAACCTATATTTATTAAAAATGGGCCATTTGAAATTTTGAAATTTTAAATCTTTAAAACTTTATGAATTTTAATTGAAATACTTATTTTTTAACCATTGAAGAATTCTGACATAAGGCATTTATCATATTTCTAATGATTTTCGGTATAAAAGATCTTTATGTATTAAAAAACCAATAAAATTTTCAACAATAAAAATTGCGAAATTTTTTAGATATAACAACACCACATTGTTTTAGATCGAAATGAATAATATATACATTTTGAGGGTTTCATTAGGCCCCGGGAAAAAAACACCCTTATAGGGTCGGTCAGTTTTTCTTCTTACTTTTTACATAAGACTCGAGACTATGCTCAATATCAGATTTGAGACAAAACTAAAAAAATACAAGATTCGAGACAAAATTCGAGATGAGATTCGAGACGAGGTTCGAGACAAGATTCAAAGCGAGATTCGAGACGAAACGAGATTCAAGACGAGATTCGAGACTAGATTTAAGGTTTAATAGAATACAAAACTCTTTTTTATAGACGCATTTCGCCCATTTTGACTAATTTTTAATCAATATTTTCGAAAATTATTATTTCTTAATTTATCAAAATATAATTGAATTTCAGATCTCTAACTACTGAGCAAAGAGCTATAAAAGACGCAATTCTCGTTTTCGAGGTGAAAGATAAGGATTTATTCAGAACGAGATTCATGGCTGAAGCATTTCTAAGTTTTAGCGAAATTCCTGAAACCGGGCCTGACAGACACATCGAGTCCCTCGAGCAAATCCACTTGAAATTGTCTCGACCAATTTCCAAGAGTGAGTTTTACTTTTACTTTTATTGTCTTCGAAAACTGATATTTTTCTAGATTTTTATTGAATTTTCAAATCTAGAATATTTTAGATAAAAATGTGTAGTGAAATAAATCTCAATAAGCAATAAAAATAAATTACAATTGAGGGGATTGATTTATAACCGCCTATAAATTCTTTTCGCTGAACGGCGTTGACCGGGCAAAATGACGAAAAAGTGTTCATAATAGGATTCCGGGTACAGTTTTGAGCCGCTTTTAAATTATTTTTTTTGAAAATTAAAACTTAATGAACTATTAGGAGATCTCTTGTGGCTGACACAAAAAAAATTGTTTACTTTACTTATACACGAAGTTGGCAAAAATCGTAAAGTTCAATATGTTGTTACTATAAGAACAGCCATTAATTCCAAATAATTGTTAATAGTGTCCAATCAATAAATAAATATTGGTGAATCATAACCTAATAGTTAATTATAAATAAATAAATTGTTAATAATAATGATTGGTTGGTTTCGATTGGTTTTGGATATTTGCTGAGCGATTTTCGTTCTCAATCCAATTTAAAGTAACATAAAAACATACGAAGACAAAACTGAATATATTTCTTATTGTTATAAAAATATTTTATCAACAAATTCGCAGTTTAATAAACTTTTTAGTCGTTTAGGTACTTTAAAAAAAAGTGCTTTGTTTTACCTGGGAGTGATGTTGCAATAAACTATGCTAAAATTTGATGACAATTTTTTTATTGTTGTGAACAAATTTTATAAACAAATGCACAGCTTGGGCAATTTAGCAATTATAAGCAATATTTCTGTTTCAGGACAAATATGTATAGCCCAACAAAGCACATTTTAAAAAAAGGAATTCAAACACTCTAAAATTGCTTAAACTGCACATTTGTTTATAAAATATGTTTACAAAAATCACGTTTGTCAGGAAATGACAATGTTATTAGGAAAAGTATCACTAGGCAGACTAACAAATTACGTTTAAAAAAGGTAAATGAAACTCCTAAAAATTGCTCAAAATTTGCATTTATTAATAAAATTTGTTTATAAAAATCACAAAATTTGAATGAAATGACAAAATAGTTTACTGAAATATCACCGTCACGTTAAACGAAGCACATTAAAAAAAATGTCTCAAACACTAAAAAATGGCTTATACTGCGAATTTTTTTATAAGATTTATTTATAACAATAAGAAATTTATTCCGATTTTTCTCCATATGCCTTTTTGTTACTTTAAATTGGATTAAAAATGAAAATTGCGTAATATATATCCCAAACCACTCAAAAATTACTTACCGTTATTTAAAATAATAAAATTATTTATAAAAATTTATTAATTTTCAAAAAACTACCAGGTTATGTTGAACGCATGTTTTTTTTTGATTAAAAAAAAAGTATCTATCATTTTAAAAAAATTGCGTGTTATTATAGTAACAATATCTCAAATTGCACGATTTTTGCCAACTTTGTGCATAAATAAAGTAAACAATAATTGTTTTTAATTGTCCTCGAGAAATCCCTAAACAACTTAATAAGCTTTAATTTGTAAAAAGGAATTGAAAATCTATTAAAAACTGTATGTAGAATTGTATTTTTAACTTTTTTTCGTCATTTGGCCTCATTGTGCAGTGGCCAACGTCGTTCAGCGAGAATAATGTATAGGCGGTTATAGAATCCAGCCCCTTAATTGTAATTTTTTTTTATTTGCCACCTTTTTAAAAAAGTTTAAAATTTTAACTTTTAAAGTAAGTATTACAAGAAATTGAATTAACACAAGCTTTTCTGCGGTTTTTAAAGAAATCCCGAAAATTTCGTTTTTGGGAAGCAAATTTTATTATCTTTTTTTACTTCAACTCGTCATAATTCAGAATTATTGGAATTTTTTTATGAAATTTACAGGAAACCTTGTTTATGATTTTCTATAACTGATGGATTAAATAAAATTTCAACATTTCTGTTTAAACAAAAATTATTTATTGTCACGTGAGACATTGCATAAATCGTGAATTGATACCTTCAATCTCATTATTCAAAAAAAATATTTTTTTTTACCCCTGCCGTGTGCAACACTTTCCAACAAATAATTTTTTTGATCAGAATCGCTTGATAATTCAATTTTCAACGGATTTCGAACAATTTTTTTTAAACAACCGAAAAGCTTTCAGGTATAAAAAGAAACTGCTAATAAAATATTCTAGACAATGAATAAGTAAGTGTTTTAATAATTTTTAAATTAAATAAAACAGGTCCTAAATGAGTATAATTTTATAAATAAATTAATGGATTTTAGTTACTGTTCGTGACTTGCAAAGCTGAGCTTTTGCATAATACATAAAAAATTAAAGTATGATTGTGATTTGGTTAGAGCTGCTTCTTTTTTTGCAATTATTTAAACAATTTTTGTAAACAAATTTATATTTTGACAGCGCCTGAATGAGTCGATTAAAATTTTTTGGCAGAATAAACAGGAAATGTCTTTCTAATGACTTCTTACAATCATATTTTTTTAAATTAGGACTAAATGTTAATTATTCAAACAATCACTATAAACAAAGGGACACTTCGATTTTTTTTCCATGAATCGTCTAATTTTTTAAGAAACAACTAAAAATATCTTGTCAGTTATTTATTGTTGTGATATCTTTTAAATTAGGAACAAATTTTAATTATTTAAACAGTTATTTAAACAAATATCTATTTTTACTTTTTTATAGAAATAATCTTATTTTTCCAGGAAATCAAAGTAAGAATATCTTTCTATTGACTCCTTGCTGTAATTTTTTTTTTTTAAGAAAAACTTATAATTATTTATATTATTTTTGTAAACAAATGCACATTTCGATCTTTTTTCCGTGAATAGTCTCATTTTCTTAACGAATGAACAATTATATTGATTTAAAAATTTAATGAAAATAATAAAATTTATTGATTATTGAATAAAAAAGATTTTTTATGTTAGAGTAATTTATTAGCGGTTGATACAACTGGAAGTCTTTAATTATTTAATAACAAAAAAAATCAAAATTCCTTGATAATTAATATTTCGATTAAATTCTTGATTTGAAAACTGTTTCATCAAAAAATTTATAACTTTTTTTTCCAACAAAACTGTTAGTTATTTAATCTATTAAAAATCAAAAAAGAAAAAGAATATTTCCTGGAAAATTTTTTTAACTATCCCAAGAATTATCTAGTTTTCGGGTTTATATCCAAATCGAAATTTGTTTAAAAATGCTTGATTAAAAAAAAATGAAAAAAAGGTGTACTGGTTATTAACTTTTTGCAAACTGAATTTAAGTTATTTCTTAAGTAACATTCAAGAATAATTTTCGCCGAATTAATTTTTTTTAGCCTCCCTACCCCCTTTTATTATGACCGAAAAATGCAAAATGCCAGTTTTATGTCATGAATCACAAGTTTTCAAGAATTTTTCAACTAATTTTAAATTGTTTAAATGATTATTATTTTCATTTAAAATATTTTTGCAATAAATTGTGCATTTTGCATTATTTTTTATCTGACAAAATGGTGATTAAGTGATATTTTCTGAAATTAATGATATAATGATCGAAGGTTAAAAGTAATATTTTATTCTGTCGGATATCTAGAAATTATTGAAAAAATTTCTATTTGTTTGAATAATTTGTTCCTTTTTTAAAACGTAAAAATTTTTTACTTCCATTATGTTGCCCATTATTTAATATTTTCTGATATTAACGAAATTGATTATAAATAGTAACTATCATAAAGTAACTGAAAAAATGTTTAAAAAAATGTATATTATTTAAGTGAATGATTATTAATTGTTTAAATAACTAAAACTGTTTTTCACAAGTAGTATCACTCTTAAAATTAATTAGTTGCATACTTAATTCTAAAAAAACTAGCTTTTAAAAATGTATAGGATAAATATTTTTTATAGAAATTAAAATTGTGTAATTAATTAAAAACTTAAAATAATTACAAACCTTATTGCTAAAAAATAATTGTTCGAGGCATTTATTAACTGCGTTATTAATTCTAGAGAGTAGTAACTGTTGAAGATTTGCAGAAGAAAAAAATTGTTTCAAAAAATAAAAATTGTTTTAATAATTGTTAAATATCGTTAAAAATAATTTATTACTTTTAATAATCTTAAATTCGTCATTAATTCTACAAAAAAAATTAGTTTTGACAAGTCATAGAGAAACATGGTTTAAACAAATGATAATTGCTTAAATCATTTTTAAATTTGGTTAAAAACAGTATATTACTCTTAATATTCACCTTTTGTGCAATTGATATCAGAAAATAATAACTTTTCAAGATTAGCAGAAAAAAAATTGCTTACTGAATTAAAATTCTTTAAACAATTACTTAATAAAATTATAAAAAAGGTTGCTTTTGATGTTTATTATCTGTACTATTTATCCTGAAAAAGAATAATTTTTAATGAAGAAAAGTGTGAAAATAATTGCTTAAATAAATAATAATGTTTTGGAGAAATCAATATTCGTTGCAAAACACTTGGAAACTAGTCGCTTATCGAATGCAAATAGATCATGTGGGTACTTTGATGAATTTTTTTGCAAACCAATTCAACTAACAAAAAAAATTATATTTAAATAATTTTTTTTTAATCTAAATTTTTAATTTAAATTTTTGAATTTAGATACTGAGGTAATACGAGCGCTGGAACACAGAAAAGGCGACAATCTGGCGATGGAGTTTATTTCGAAACTGAACGGAAAAATAAATGCAAGATAATCATTAACTATGCGGGGTTCAACCTCGATTTTAAGCCTGAACACCCGTACTTTTTTCCAAGGTTCAGTATTTTCCAAAATCTTCAAATTTTCCAAAACGACACGAATTTATCCTACAAAATAACTGGAGAGCGAAAATTAATTTATAAGACTATCATCAGACTCCTTATGCACTCAACTCCCGACATAAATCCCGTTTCGTGCATGGTTTCCAGTGACCTTGATTCTAAATCGGAAGAATCCAAAGGTAAACAGACAGGAATGCGTTAATAATTTTTTTTAATTTGGACGAATGACGCAATCTGATGCAACTAACGCTTTAAGGCCACGAGAATGCAGAGGCTATCCCGATTTAGGAATATCATAAACCGGGGTTACTTATATCGGGAGTTGAGTCTACAAATATTATTGCACCACTTGTCGTATGCGAAACTATATGTTTAATTGTTTTAAGAATTATAATTTATACAAAATATCTGAATAATTTATTTAAACAAATAATTCTAAGGAGTCTGAGATTATTTTTTTGCATTTCGTAAATAACGAAAACAACGAAATGCAGATTGACGAAATGTGAAAAAGGTGACGAAAATTTATTTTAAGGCAAAAAAAAAATACTTTGACTTTCGCCTCACTCCATAGGCTGTGCATGATTTTTTTCTAATACAGTGAGCGCTGATTTATTGTCAAATTACCTTAAAAATCGCAATTTCAAATTTTTTGAAATAAAAATTTGAAAAGTGAAAAAAATAACAAGGTGAGACCGACAGTTATAATTAATAAACCTCATGAAACAGGTTTGGCGAAAAACACTTCTTGTAGCTCAGGTAGTAACGTTTCCGTTTCCTGACTGGAAGGATGCGTGTTCGATTCTCGCCAGCTGAAGATTTTTTTTCTATTTTTTAATTATTAAAAGGTTTATAAACATAATTTTTTGATTGTTTTATAAATATAAATTGTTCATCAAAATAATTCTGTAAATAATTATTTTTTTATGCCTTTTTAATGGAAAAACTGACTTTTTTTTATCTCCATCCTGTTTTTCGAAAAAAAAATTATTTTCTATGAATGTTATTAATTTTTCCATTAGGTTCGCAAACATTTTTTCCTAAAGGTTATCGTTTTGGTTACAAATTTTATTATTTGTTTAAAAATTAATTTTTATTTAAAAGACCTCATTTTTTGTCACGAATTAAACTGCTTTTTAAAAAAAATTGTTTGAAATTCATATTTTGTTGCTGATAAATATTGCATTTTTTGAATATAAATGCAAACGTTTTTCTAAAAGTTCAAGTATTTAGTAGAAAATTTACTTTTTGTTTAAAATTAATATTTTGGTATTGAAAAATCCAAAATGAAAGTTTAGCCTTAATTATTTTTGGCAGCCAATTAAACTATTTTTTTAAAAATTCATATTTTTGGCTGAAAAAATCGAGTTTTTAGATTGAAAATTCAATTTTTGCATAGTAACTTATTTCTTGTTAAAAAAATTATATTTTTATCTTTAATATTTAACTAGAATCTCTTTTAAATGAAATTTTAAGGATTTTGTGCTTGAAAATTTTTCTTGTATAAAACTTCATATTTTGCTCAAGAAAAGATAACCTAAATCTTTTTTTTGTAACAGAAAATTGAACAATTTTTTCAAAAAGTTACTTTTGTATTTCAAAATTCATCTCTCTTATTAGAAATCGAATTTTTTAAATAAAAATTCAAGTTTTTGTTTAAAAATTATTCTTCTTTGCTCAAATAGATTTATATTTTTAGTTGAAAATTAATCTATTTGGTTGAAAGTTTAACCATTTGTTTACAAAATAATCTTTTTAAATTAAAAATTCAAAATACCAGGGTGAAATTTTCAAGTTTTTTTTGTTTCACATTCATTTTTCAACTGAAAATGTAACTTTTCCATTTCTTCAGATTGATCATATTTATTTAAAAGTTCTTTTTTGAAAAAAAATATATTTTTTTGGTTTAAGTATTTTTTTTCAATCTGCCTAATTGTATTTGCATTAACTAGCAAAAAATATCTGGAAACTTTTAAGATTAAAAACATCTGTAAAAAATGAATTTGTTTTTGAAAAAACATGATAAAGTTAAAGGAAGTTAGATTATTCGTGAAAAACTAAACTAAAAATTATTATCAGCAGAATCTTTAAAGACGGTTAAAAAAATATATTTTTAAACATTATAGCCAATTAAAAATATTTAAAAAAGTCATAAAAAAGTTCAGGCTTCGGGAATCGAACACGCAACCTTTCGGCCTCAATTCAAAAGCGCTAATGCCTGAGCTACCCTTCGATGAAAATTGTTCTTCGCCCATTTTTATATAACTTGCGACGAATATTTAAAAGACAATTTTCTACAAAACCGCGAAAAGGTACATATTACTATTTTGGCAAATTAATTAAAAAAAATTAATTAAAATTGAAAAAATTATGATCTAAAAATAAAATTTAAAATTAGCGGTCTCTTCTTGTTAATATGAATATTGAGTGGAAACAATCTCAGTGTTGCGGAAACGAGCCAATTATTTTGCGAACAAATAAATACTATATATACTAAATATCCGTTTTTTATGTGTACTTATGATTTGATGTTATTTACGTAAAACTTGATTTATACATGAATATATGCCAAATGTCTTGTAAAATTTATATCGTAAAAAATAACACAGAAAGCATGCAAAAATGTAGAATAATTTTGTAAATAACATTTTATAAAAGAGTGCTTGTGAAAATAGCTTAGACACATTTTTATAGAAACTGCAATTCAGAAACAAAAATTAAAAAAGGTGCCTTTCTTTGTGCCTTATTATTTGTAGACAATTTTCAAAAGTGTCTGAACAGTTTTTTGTAAGCAATAATTATCGAATTTAATACTCTTGTGGAATACTTTTATCTAGTGAGTAAATATTTTTATTTTAGAACTTATGAAGCATAATTTTAGGTACATTTTACATTTTAGAATAATTTTTAATTATATGAAAATTTTACTGAGAAGATCCCTTATTTTATGGATCAAAATTTGATATTTGTCGCTCATTGTTAAATATATTTATTACTAAGGTTTAATAATGCTGATTGCTGAAATAAAGACAATTTAAAGCAACTTCATTATTCATTATTTATTACCTGTTAAATAATTAAGTGGAAATTACAGTTTAATTATTATTTAATTTAATTATTATTAAAGAAGAGACATAAAAAAATATATAAAATGTGCCCACTCTGTTGGCTTGCGGGTTCGGTTCCCGTCTGGGACCGGCACCTCTAGAGAGAAAGGTTCTCTAAGTAGTTAAGGTTGTTGCTCTTGGTGGTTTGGAACCCACCTTAAGCTGTAGGTCCCCCTCCCATCACCAAGTAAGTGTGTGTGAGGTGTGTAAAGGAATAGGGAAGTAGGTACAATAAAAATGTAAACATTTAGCGGATATATTAGAAGCTTTCATTCCAAGTTAGAGGACATAGAGAAAGAGGAAAAAGGGAAAAGACAGGATGAGAGCGTAAAAGAAGTAAAGGAGAACGTTACCCTAGAAAATGTGAGAATGAAATCATTATTGAGAGAGATAGAAAAATGGAATTTAAAGAGAAGACGAAAAGAAGTAGAAATATAGGTATTAGAGAAATTAAATTAAATAGTGAAACAAGAAGAGAAGAAGTGGAAAAGCAGAAACAATTAAGGTAAATCGCTTGTGTATATAGTGAAAATGAGAAGTGAGTGAGATAAAATTGATATCTTGAGAAAGAAAAAAGATTTAAATGTAAGGGAAGAAAGGATAAGGAGGGTATGACGTGGAATAAAAGAAGAAGTAAGTAGATGATGAAACAGAAAGCATGGAGCGAAGGAAGGTGAGGAAACACGGTATAGATAGGGAAAGACAGAATCTGGATGAATAGGAGTGTTTGGACATGGGATGATGAGAATGAAAAATTGAGTGAAGTTAGTAGAGAAGGTCCATTGTGAAGAGGGGAAGAAGCGGAGAATAGGGATTGAATGGAGGAGGCAATGGAAACAGTAGAGGGAGGAAGGAAAGAAGGCGGAGAGACGGGGTTTCTACAGAAGTAGAGAGAGGGCGTAAAAAAGAAAGAGGCGTGATTCAGAAATGAGGTGAAGAAATTAGTGATGTTGAACGAAACTTGGTTAGATAAGAATGATTGATAAAGGGAATATAAAGAAGGGAAAGATAGGAAAGATAAAGGAAAGAAAGAAAGAGAGAATGGTATCAGGAGTGGAGAATACAGTAGTGGGAAAAGTGAGAATAGAAATGGGTTTTGAGGAAGTGGATAGGGTAATGACGAGCTTATTGAATATGGGAAGAAGAAACGTGAGGATAGTTTGAATTTATTGGAGAAGGGGGAAGAGTCAGGTTAGAATGTGATTAGGAAATGGGTAGCGAAAAAAGATGACGAATTGGTGTTGATAGCAGTTGATCTAAATCCTTAGGCGGGGGAACAGAGAGGAGACGTATGGGATAAAAAGAATAACACTTTCAGGAGAAAATTGATACACAAACAGGTGGACCAGGATGGTAAGACTCTGTTGCAAATTCTAGGAGAAACAGGATGGTTTATTTTTAATGGAAACTCGGAAGGGTATAAAAAAGGGGGAAGAACCTTTGCAGGAAATAAGAAAAAAGTATAACTACAGGGTGGACGTGGAAACGATAAGGAGACTGTTAGAAAGAACCGAAATAGATAACGAAATAGGGTCGGAACACTTCCCGGTAATTGCAACGCTGAGGTGCGGGAATTTGTGAAGAGGGGAAGAAAGATGAAGAGAGATACAGGGGAAAACACACTTATGGGTAAAAGGGTAGTAGATAAACTAAGAGAATATGCGGAAAGAATGGAAGCAGAAAATCCGGGAATTCATAATGGGGGAGGCGTGCAAAAGATGTTGGATAAGATGAGGAGACGAGTAGAGAAGGTAGTTGAAGAAATAAGGCTAAGTAGGGAACAAATATGTGAAAAAAGAAGTTAATGGGATGCGGAATGTATAGAGTAAAGCGCGTACAAAGATATCATTAAATAATTGGAGAAGATGAGAAATAGATAAAAAGGAGTCTGATAAAAGAAAGATGGAGGACGAGAAATTACTTGGCTTAAAACGACAGGGGGAGAAGGCGTGGTACATAGAGAAGGTAGAGAAATCAATAAAGGATGAAAGAGAATGGGAGGTGATAAATAGAGAAAGAAGTGAATGGAAAGGGATCAATGTAGAGATAAGTATGAGTGAATGGACAATATATTTTAAAAATTGCTAGAAGGGTGAATATCAAGGTGAAAGGGGAAGGTACAAGGATCAAAGAGGTAGACATAGCAGGTGGAAATGAGGTCACTAAAGAGGAAAATAATCCAGCAATTGAGAAGTTAAAAAGGAACAAAGCGACAGGAGAGGATTGGATGGAGAATAAAGCTTTGAAATTTTGCTGAAGAAGGAGTAGAGAACAGGTTTGTCAGTTCCTCTTTTAAAGAAAGGAGGGGCTAGAAAAGTAGAATATTATAGAGGAATCACTCTCATGCCAGTAACATATAAAATATACGCGTAGTTGCTCAGGAAGAGATTAAAATAACAGGTAGAAGTGACACATTATTTACTCAACCTGAACTTGGGACAGAAAAAAAAACTGGTTGCTCTTTCCGTGGACTTTAGAGCAGCTTTCGATACTGTAAATAGTAATGTTTTGTGAAAAAATAGAAGGTGGTCGAAAAGTTGATTGGAAGGATAAAAGATGTCGTTACGGAGACGAAGACAAGGGTGAGGATCAGGGAACAGAAAGGGAAGGAGTTTTGGACAGGAAGGGGTTTCGGGCAAGGGTGTCCACTAAGTCTATTGTTATTTAGTATATTATTAGCAGACGTATAAGAGTAAATGGAAAAAAGGAAAAGGGGATCTAGTGCTAGGGAATAAGAGCACGTTAGCGTACTCGGATTATGTGGTGATTCTGGAAGAGAATGAACTTGATAACGAAAGGATTTGAAGAATATTTTGAGTTAGGAAGACCTGACATTTGATGTAGCGAAAACAAAGATAGTGTGTTTTAGGAAGAGAAAGAATTAGGTAAAGTACGGATGAAAGATAAATGGGAAAATGGTGGATATTGTAGACGAATTTTGATACTTATGATTTTGGTTCGAGGCGGGAGCTAGAGATAATCTGCAGTTGGAAAAAGGACTGAAAGTGCGAATAACGCGATGGGTGAAGTGTGGGGGATTGGAGAAAGAAGAGTTAAAGAAGACTGGTCATGGGAGTGAGTTGGAACTACCCACCTTATATGCTGAGAGAAGAAACAGGGAGAGAGATTTGTGATAAGACAAAAGGAATGCTTCTAGGAAATATTAAATAGAGATATGAGATGAAACACGGGACATTGTGTAGATAATGAGAGGCGAGGGGAGGGAATGGCAGGAAGTAGAGGGAGAAATTTAAAAAAACATGAAGAGAAAAGGTGGGAAAGTATTATGGAGTCAAAATACAACGAATGGTTTCGAATGTTTTAGATGGAAGGGGTCCCAGAATATTTGGGAAAGTTGCAAAAGGAGTGTCGGTAGTCCAGGATGGTACGTTTCAGAATGGGAAAAGGAATAAATGAATGTAAATATTGGTAGAGTGAAGAATTAAAAATGCGAAGGGTATGTATTTATGAAAGGGAATCGGGTGAGTATGTGTTTGTGATATAAACAGGGTTTGATGAAGGGGTAAAGAACGTAACAGATAGAGTTAGATGGATAATGAAAGGATGTGAAAAGGGGAAAAGTGGATAAAGAGTTTAGAAGATAAAGGGAAAGAGAGAATGTATTGGGGAGGAAATACCCAAAACCGAGACCAAATTGGTAAAGGAGAAATATGTGTAATAGAAATAAGTGTTGCGTGACTTGGAAAAGCATGAAAGAAAATGAGAAAATGGTAAGGACAACTTTTTAAAGAAAGTTATATTTTATCCAATGATGTAAATCTAAAAAAAATTACTTTCTAACAAAGTAGTTCAATTCTGAAACAAGTAGTTAAATTTTCGACCTGGTTTGGCACAACGACCCTCAAAGACTTGACAGATGACCTCTCGGGGAGTATTACTAAAGGCAGCTTCTATATCCAGAAATGTACCTACAGCATTTTTGTTCCAACTGCTAATCCAATTTTGCCATAGCACAGCATGGAGTGCCATTTCTACGGAGCAGCCTGTCGGAAAAGGATGCTGCCCTTAATGTAGATGTGAGGCCAAAAGTACCTCATCTCTGACATATCTCTCTACCAGCCTCTCCTGAAGGACATTTGGTTCTATTTGCCCTTTTGCAAAACGCTCTTGTACTTTTGCGTATTTTCTTCAGGTGCGTGTTCCAACATTCTGCTCCTTTCCTAGACTTATTTTTGCTTCTAGGGTAATTGTTTCCGTACGATGTAGTCAGAGCCCTTCGCAGAAAGTCCGAGGCGGGCTCTATCTCACCAATGCTGCCATAGTTTGTTGAAAATTTACTATCCTTTCTCTGAGTTCCACTTTATATGAGTCCCAAAGTGTGTTTCTGAGGTTTCTGATTTTTGAAACCGCTGGTTTTCCTAGGTTTAGCTGAAATAAGATATGCTTATGGTCCGAGACAGACTCTTCCTCAGAGACTGTTCAGTCCACTACCTTGCTACTCAGCCGCTCCGAGTACAGAGTCAGATCGAGAACCTCACTCCTGTTTTCAACCTGAAATGTGGGAGTATCACCTTAATTCAGAACCTCCATGTCAGTGCCCGCTAGGTATTCGATTAAATCTCTTTCTTCGTAACTGATATTTGTGCTCCCAACACCGCATGATGAGAGTTCGCATCACAATCCAACAGCAGAGGAATCTTGTTTTCTTGGCAGTGCTGCATTAGAATTTCCACCTCTCTGGGGGGTGGCGATCCATCCGCATAGCCAGGGAAATAAGCCGAGGCAATTACAACTTCTAGTCTTTCTCCGATTCCGCCATCTGAGCCTCACCTTAATAACAGTGAGATCCTTGGAGCGGCCCCTGATAAATCCATTTCCTGTATAGCCAGGGTTTTTGGATTAGGGCGAGCCCTGTCTGCATCATTGACATGCGCCTGGCTAGAACCGTCAAAGCACCTTTGGTGTGGTGCAAATTTATCTGCATCATGGAGATTCCCGTCTCAGCAATAAAAAGGCATAGCCCCGAACGCTTCTGGCGACTGGATTGTCACCAGCCTCATTGTTTCGCACCGCTTACAGTGGATTGCCTCCTACGGATCCTTCCGCTTTCTGTGGCGGGTTAAAGAAGGGTCCTGGTTTGTTTTTCAAAATTTTTGGACATAAATGTCCCACGAAAAGCTAGGGAAATAGAAAATACCCCCTGCAGAGCCCAGCATGCAGGGGGCAGGTCTAAATACTATGGGATTCAACTTGGTGTCTCAAAGTCCCCGTTAGGCACCTCCTTTATGACCCCCTCCTCTACGTTCCTACTGAGGGGGCAGGCCGGTTTGTTCAAGGATTTGTTGCCTCTGGTGCCATGCTGCCCTTCATCTTGGCTTCGAGAGCATAAGAACTCGCGCCCTCGATATTCCAAGGGGTTTTGCTAGTACCCCTTGGAAGGACGGCTCCTTAGTTTAGATCCCACCGACCAGGGTAAACAGGCAGGGCGACTTCAACTATTTCTGCTGGATTTGGATTCATGACGCAACTTGATACAACTAACCTGCTGAAAGTGCGGCTCTAGAAACTGCAGAAACTAGAAACATATTATATCCGAGGGAACAAATTTCAGGTTCGGCAAAAAAGTTGTATTATTTACTGTTTCTGTAAAAAATAAAAAAAAAACTTCATTTTTCAGATCAGCAAATTTACTAAATATTTTCACTTCAACTCGCTCCGATAGACAAAGTTCTTTATATATTAAGATAAAAATTTATTATACTGTTTTTCAAACTTTTCTTAAGACCATGTAAATTTCAAAATTTATTGATGTTAAATAAGAAAGTTATACATTTTTTGGCAGTCAGTATCAAAATAACGTTGGGCAATTTTCAAACACTTCGTTCATCGAGGAAATTTTGAGTAAGCCCAAGCTTCCACCAGAAGAAATGTTTTTTATGATATAATTAAGTTTTATGGAAAGTTTTACCCGGATTAAATTATTCGTTAACAAAATAAGATCATTCAAATAGCACATGAGGGTTGATAACTTCGGAGTCCGGTTGCACCGCGCCATTTAGCCCGTTAGAATACAAATATTTTTGAATACAATGCCCTTGAAATAGGTGTACATTAGAAACCTAATGTAAAAAAAGGCGAGGGCATCTTCAATTTATTTTTAAGATTAGCTAGGAAAGTATAACTTGCTTTATGAAATCAAAAAATGTAGCCACATTGCTAAGTCTAACAAATTTTGTGAATGAAATATAAACTTACTGTAGAAAGAATAGTTTAAGACGTAATTTTTTATTTGAAAATAGTAGATCTAAGTTTTCGATTTATTGGTAGATAATAAAACTTTTTGGTTGAAAATAATCTTTTTTATTAAAAGTTCATAATATTGGTTAAAAACTCATCTCTTTTAGTAGAAAATTTATTTTTTCGTTAAGTAAATTATTATTTTGTTTTGAAAATTGTGTTGTGAGATATACTTTTCTGAATGTTTGTAATCAGCCTGTAATTACTTATATATAATGTAAGATATAAATAGACTAAAATAATTTCAGTCCAGGGGCGAGGGCTGTGGTCGAGCAGTTCGAGATTCCGAAATTGTCACCTACCACGCACTCGATGAATGCTATTAGAATGTACCTATTTTGTTAACGAATATTTCAATCAGAGTAAAACTTTCTAGAAAACTTAATTATATCCTACTAACCATTTTTATTGCTGGAAGCTTGGCCTTACTCAAAATTCTATCGATAGACGAAGCATTTGAAAACTGTCTAACGTTATTTTGATGCTGATTGCCAAAAAAATTGATAACTTTCTTATTTAACAAAATAAATAAATTTTAGATCGCACATTATCCTCAGAACAGTTTTTAGGACAGTGTATTAAATTTTTATCTTAAAATACAAAGAACTTTGTTTTTCGGGGCGAGTTGAAATGCTGGTTGAATTTGTTGGTCTGAAAAATGAAGTTTTGTTGATTTTTTACAGAAACGGAGTCTCAATTTATCTCATTTGTTCAAAAATTCTACTAAATGGTTTCAAATTAATATTTTCATGAATATCTATTTGAATTTTTGTTGATAATTCATCTTTTTCGCTGAAAATTTAAACAATTTATTTCTGAAACAAAAAGTTAAGAATTTAAATTGTACTTTTTGGTAGACAATTAATTATCTTAGTTGAAATTTTTTTCTTGCTTGTTATTTTGACTGTTTCTTTATTTAAAATCAAAATCGTTTGTTCTCAAGTTAACCGTTATCTACATGTTTTGTTAATAATTCATTTTTTCAAAAATACTTTTTTTTTAATTTATAGTTTTTAAAGTCAACTTCTTAGTTCAAAGTTAAACGAGTTATAAAAATACATTTGTTTTGATTGTCTATATTAAACAAATTAGACCAAAATTTAAGTATTTTGTGATAAATTTCCATTTTTGTTGAAAGTTTATAATTTTTACTTAAACATTCAACACAAAGAACCTTTTTGTTAAAAATTTATATTTTTGGTAGAATATTCAACTACTTTGGTAGAAAGTTAAACTATTTCTTTGAAAATTTAATCAGCGTTTTAGTAAATTTCTTTGTTTTCATTCACATGAACTTTTCGATCTAGAAATGTGGCTATTCCATTTTTTGTGAAAATTTTTCTTTTACGCATTGAAAATTCGACTATTTAACTAAGCTGTAAAAATTATACTTATTTAGTTTAATTTAATATATTTCTATATAGTCAATATATATAATTTAATATATAAATATATAAAGTAAAAATATTAAAATTTTCTGCATGAAAATAATTGCTTGGGGCTTTCTAAGTTATGAACTATTTATTTAATTTTTAGCTGAATAATTTTAACCACAATATTAGTTATTACTTTTACAATAATTTTTTTTTTTGATTACCTCTATTGAAATTAAAAAATTATTTTCTTGATGCTAATGAAGTAAAATAAGTATGAAAATTCAATTTTGAAAATTATAAGCAAATATATATCAATTTTTATGAAAATATTTTTACAGGTTATTAATGAA
>JAAAKG020044224.1:8163-18785 GCA_010014905.2 Druon quercuslanigerum
AGGTTGGTTTTAATTCCTTTCTGAGTTGAAAAAGGCAAATGTTTCTTTTATATCGAAATTTTTGTTATCTATTTTTTTAATTGAAAGAGGGAGGAATTGGGAGGAGATTTCGTTTAATTTGTTTCTGAATTGGAAAAGGCAATTTTTTTCTTTTAAATATTTTTTTTGAGTATAGAGGAAGATTTATTAGCAATTTTTTCTTAATTGGAAAAAAGAAACTTATTATTTCTGAAATTTTTATTGATTTGGAAGGAAGGAAAGTTTGGTTTTAATTCTTTTCTGAATTGGAAGAGGTAAGTTTTTCTGTTTAACATTTTTATTAAATTTAGAAAAAGAATGATTTATTTGTAATCTTTTTCTCACTTGGAAGAGGGAAAATTTTTATTCTAAACATTTACATCCAGTTAGTAGGGGGGAAGTTTTGATTTGTAATTTTTTATGAAATGGAGAGAAAATTTTTTCCTTTCATTGAGTCGCAAGCGAGAATATTTAATTTCTTTTTTTAATTTAGAAGATGCACTTCTTTGTTGTTATGATTTGTAATTAGTTATAAGGAATAACATTTTTTTCATCTGAAATGGTTGTCAATTTTGTCTTTATAACATTTTTATTGAGTGTAAGGGAAGATTTATTTGAAATTTTTTTCTCAATAACAGGAGGATAATTTTTTATTCTAAAAATTTTTATTGAGTTGGAAAGAAGTTTATTGTTGGCTTCCATTTTTTCTGAATTGTAAGAGAAAAATGTTTTATTTTTAAGGATTTTCTAGAGTTGGAAGGGTCGATATTTTAGCTATCTTTTTTTCTGAATTGGATGAGGCCCCTTTTTTCTTTTTAGCATTTTTATTGCGTTAATTGCGTTTTCATTTTCAATCTTTTTTTGAAGTGATAATTTCTTATAGCATGTTGTGAAATCACAAAACTGGGTGACGGTAACGTTATCAGCGTAACACTTCCTCCCCTCCATATCTCCTTCGCTTTTCCCACTGACTGATTCTTTCAATCCCTTTCCCCTTCTACCTCTCCTTCGCTTCTCACACTGACTGATTCTTTTAATCCCTTTCCCCTTCTACCTCTCCTTCGCTTCATCCACTTTTTACCTCTCGCCTCTCTCTCTCTCTGTTGCGCTCTCTTTCACTCCATCCTTCGCTCTGGCACTCACGCTGAGACTCTGACAATATTATCAGTGTATAGTATATTAATTCTATTAATATTTCAACAATTTTTTATTTCAAAAGAGTAAAAAAAACACTTAAATTTACTTCATGTGAAGTTTTCACTTCTACCGGGTGTCCCATGACGGCTCCCATGTTTTGTTGAATTGGAAGAATGTGATTTTTGATCTTTAACGTTTTTATCGAGTTGAAGGGCGGGGGGACTTTTTATATTTTATCGGACTATATTTCATCATCGCCCTTCTCGATAACAAAGAATATTGAATACAAAAAAATGAAGGATTGGATTGGGTAAGGAAAGTACCCATCATCGTGGGTCTCCAACGCTATTTCTAATGGACAGAATTCCGGTTTTCAAAAAATCACTTCCTTTTTGGAGGATTTTAAGACTAACTAATTTTTTAAATATTTTTAATTATTCATTCTAGGTATCCAGCAAATGAATAAAAGCGGATTACGTGTCCATTTGAGACGAAAACAAGGTTTTGAAGAGTCAAGTTTACAGTTTAACGAGCAGATGCAATTACCTAGAAGAAAATGCGCTCTTTTCAACGCTTGAGGTTCATGGTTTACCTGTCAAACAATCGGAAGATTTGCCCGCTACTTTCTGCCAGATTGCTGCAGCTTCAGAAGTGTCTATCTCAAATGATGACATTTCATCTATTTACCGTTTAAGAGTATTAACAAGGAATGTCATCTCCCAAAACATCCCATCAATACTTTTGGTTAAACTACAGCAGCAATCTACTTGCGTTAAACTTTTAAAACTGCAGAATTTTTTAGGCTAACATCAATGACCTTGATGCCCTCCGTTAAGACGTCTTCAGGATTGCACTGCATAATGTAGCACTCGCAGCTGCTCAGCTACGTGTTTTGTATACTTTTTTGGAATGTTTCTTTTCTCCCTAATTTTACAAGTACTGTAAAACTCTTCAATAGCGCTCCCCGCTATAGCCCTTCCGAGAATTGACGCCGCGAAAAGTTTAGGAGTAAAAGGAACTGCGGGGAGTTTGCGGTGGCCCCACAGACGTAAACAAACAAAAGCGTTTTCAACCGAAGCGGCAGTCTATTGGGTTGTTTTCCCCACTAACGCCAACCCAAACCCGGCACAAAGAAGGGTTTCAATGTATAGGTCTGCACGCTGAGGTTTGTTTTTTGACAACTTATATATTTTGGCACGAAACTCGAATGATATATTTTTACCCATGTACCTAACTCTAATAATATTATTCTTACAAAGGATTTTAATACTAATTTGATTGCGATTCGTAATCATACTAAATATTTAGCAACTATGATTCATGTTGCTGGGTTATCTATTGTCCCACATAATTCCAACCATCGAACTGATCATCCTAGTTTCTAATAGACTTAATGATAGTAGATTCTACCCAATCACGACCCTATGAATATTTAATAGAGTTATATATATACTCAATCCACAAACCGTACTCAAACTGGAATAAGAAATTTTGCATATGCAGATGAGTGTAAGTTTCATCTTTTATGGTTTTACTTAAGTTCTTTGCTCGATCAGTTTTTGCCTTTCCATGTTCCATCTAAACATAAAAGTTCAGCTCCTTAGATCACCGTGGAAATCGGAAACCTTTTGTAGGAATGTAATAATAGGCGTTGTCTGACAAAGAAAACTAAAATTTCACTGGCAAAAGCTAAGTGTAGTCAGCTAAGGGACTTAGTATGAACCAATATCGGGGATTATAATAATCAATATAATTACAATACTATAAGGAGCGAAAATAAAAATAAAAATATCTGTCACTTACTCAGACGCTTATATATAATTCCACCTGAGAATAAAGCCTCAAATCATACAATCCCATCTGAGGATATCACAGTAAATCCGAGAGATATTATTTATCTGAAGTTAAATAAAAACGCTGCGAAGAATTGAAAACTACCATTATCCGACAGCAGATAATTTTCATCACGAGGCTGAAAAAAATTATCTGCTGTAAGATGATTATAGTTGTCAATTGTTTGTAGCGGTTTTATACAACTTCAGATACATAATATTTCTGAGATTTATTGTGATATTAAAAACTATCACAAATCTACTATCCTTTAACTCCTCCAACTCTGGTATACCCCTTACAACAGTTCAGGCAAGCTCCCATTTTCTAGATACTGATTTTCTTAAACATAACACCGAAAGTTCTCTTCTTGAAACTCTTCGAAATAAAAACTGATGCTTTATGAATAGCTGGTGTATCTATAAAGATGATTCGACTAGCGCTTCCTGTAATTTTCTCTGGAAAAAGCGCTTATTTGTCCTATTCTTAAGCCTTGTAGCCCCTCTTCTCCTAATGTTTTTCAGCTCATTTTGATACTTTGTGCTATGTCGAAGCCACCAGAACATACCAGGGGTGTTAGTTGAAGTTTGCCGGGGTTTTAATAAAGAAAACACTTAATCCTCAAGGGAATCTCAAAAAATTTTTATTCAAAGTATTGAACATTGGATTCTACCAATTTTGCCCATCTTTTAGGCAAATCATGGATACCAGTCCAAAAAAAAATTTTTCTCTTTCGTGGCAAACCATTCGACGAGCCATTTTTCGACTTCTTCAAAATTACCGAAGCGCTGTACTCACATTCCCTTAGCTTATGGCCTGGTTAATGCACATAAAACAGACTATCCCTCATGACCAGTTATTTCAACAATAGGCTCTCCAACTAGAAAACTGGAAGAGTTATTAAATAATATTATTAAAAAACTAATAAAAATTTCTAATACCTCGATAAAAAATAGTTATGTCTTTTTAAAATTAATTAAAAATGTAATAATACCTTTAGATCACATTTTTGTGTCTTTTGATGTAATACCTATGTTCCTAAATATACCTTATAAAAAATTTGAAATTGCTGTAATTAGGCGTTGGGAATTGATTTAAATCAACAGAAAAATTCGCAAAAAACAATTTCTTGATGCTATTAAATATGTTTTTTTATTCTGTCTGTTTCAAATTTAATAATAATTTCTATAAACAAAAGTTTGGAACTCCCATAGGGTCAGTTTTGTCTCAAATTTTAGCAGGAAATCAGACGATTTTAGACTAATGTCTCTGGTCCAATCTATTCTATTAATTGTTTGACAACAATAAGTAAACGCTGAACTCTTCAAAAACTAAAGCAGTTATCATTAGATAATCCTCTTCTCCATCTATTTATACATTAGCGTCCATCCATCAGCTTAAAGTTGATGGCTTATTCGACGAGAGATTAAGGTACCCTAAGGTACCATCCTCAATTGAAGGGTCCGTGGTATAAACCTGTTAACTGACATTTTTTCAAAATTGACTTTTTTGTATTCTCAAAAACATTTTTTATAGGTAGTTAATATCCCGCCAGCGAAATGGCAAAATTCCTATATTAGTTTTTTCATTAAATGGATTTTTAAAAATCGCGTTTTGGTATTTACAGCATAGGTCTCCAGTCTAAATTTTTCTTCTCCGTGTAAAATTACTGAAATGTGAGTTAACAGATTTAGACCACGGACCCTTTAATTTTTCCCTCTGTTGGAAAGAGAAAATTCTTGAAATTTCAGGGAATATCTTTAGAGTACTCCAACAGCTTAAAGGAAGCAAGGAATCCTTGCCAAATTAACTCGGATTCTACATGTTAAAATGCTTATCCTCCCAGTTTGCTCAGGTGCATTAAGCTAGTAAGTCTACACTCGAATTTTAGGATTTTTCATAGTTCACAATTTTTGGCTTTTTTTGAGCTCAAAAAAACCCTTATAATCCAAAATCAACAATTTGGGTTCCAACAATTAACGTGTTGAAAAACTTAACGAGTTTGTAAAAAATAACCTTATTAAAAATTTTGAACTGTCAATAGAGTGTGATTTTTGGACACCTCGAAAATACCCATTTCGATTTTTGGCCTCAAACTCTTAACCCTTAAACCATTTTGAAAAACGGCAGTCGCATGGCACTAAAGTCCATCAAGTTAGGCGACAAAAAAAGTTACACTGACAAACACTTGCCCACTCGATAGCCGGTTCCAACTGATGCTCAGCACGTATATAGATAGGCCTTTATTCAAGGCTGCCATTGATGCACACTCTACTGACAATTCGTTTCTTAAACTAATTGGCAGTGTGGCCGAAACAGGGATAAGCGCTCAGGCATACAAAAAAAAAGTAGAGAGTTTTGTATCCATAGTTCAAGCGAAAGAAAGATTCTTATGACGACTGCCCCACCTTAAATTGTGCAGCAGTAGTCAAAATTTTATACACACAAATGATAAAAGACGCTTATTGCTTGAGACAGAGTTGCAAATATGATTTATGCGACCGCAAAACAATAGGAGTGCGAAATGTCCTCGCCATTTCAGTTGAAGTATTAAAACGAGATGAGTATGCTGACATCTCCGAGGACGCACGAAAAAAAGTATGCTGTAAGATATACTCGGAAAAGTGATGAAATATTACACTGTGGCGCAGTAATGGAGCCTTTCGTGCAACAACAAAGTAATTCTTACACTTCGGGAGAAATTAGTAAACCACACTGCATCAGAGTGAAAGATTTACTCTGTGAAGTTGTAAATCCGTATCCAAATCGAATGGGGATGAGTGATAATTTAACAATGTCATACAGTAATCCCTACTTTGTAGCGAGCGCTAGATACAGCTCGCATTGTACACTGCGTTTCTCGCAAGAGTAGACGTTATGCTTTCTCTCAGTAACCCTTGTGCCTTCTGGGAGCAAAAATTATAGTTTCGCATTAGAAATCGCAAAATTCTCACCGCTTGTGAGAAACGGCCAGTGCCGGGCCAAAAATTGGGGATGCCCTATGCGATATTTAATTTTTTTACTTCAACGTCAAATTTTTTTTGACATATTTTATTTAAATGTTATATTATAACTATCTCATTTGATTATTTTTAATGTTAAGAATATTTCATTTAATTTGAATTTACTTTGAATTCATTACTTTATATTCGCGTCGAAAGTTCAGTACACATTTACTTTTTGTGAGTTTTGTAATTGCTGGAAAATTGATAATATGAGTAAGATAAATACCTTTCTCTAAGATAAATTGAAACATAGAGAAAAACATGAATTGTAATTGGAGCCCAAAAAATCTATTTTGTTAGTTATAAAAGAAGATATTGCATTCATTTTTGTCTTTTTCCTACTCTTAAAGTTTAAAGTTAAAACGTCAAATATTTTTTTAAATATTAAACTATTTCGCAGAAAATGACCTTTCTTGTTGAAAAATCCTATTTTTTAGTTGAAAATTCCACATTTTTGTACACAATTCATATTTTTGGCTGAAAGTTAACTCTTTGGTAGAAAATCATATATTTGGGTTACAAATTTAACTGTTTTGTAGACGATTAATCTTATCGGCTTCAAAACTCTACAATTTTGTTGAAAATTCATTTTTTTTGCAGAACCTTAATCTTTTTCGTAGAAAATTTATGTTTTTGCTTAAAAGTTTAAACATTTGGTTATAAGCTGAACTAATTTGTTAAAAATTAATTTTTTTTTGATTGACCTCTTTGTTCGAAAATGTAACTCTTTTGTTGAAAATTCGCTTTTATTTCCTTAAATTGGGCCCCAAAAAATCTATTTTGTTAGTTACAAAAGAAGATATTACATCTATTTTTGTCTTTTTTTCTACTCTTAAAAATTCACGAAATAATAAACATTTTAGGATTTTAATCGTCTTGTATTGTAAGGAATTTTTTATAAGATTTGCCGATGAATATTTTTCTTTAATTAAAAGAAAGCTTTTTGAATCCAGAAACCTTTTTTCTGAGTGTAGTTAAATTATTACTAGAAAAAAACTTTGAATCATCCTTAAAAATGAATATAATTTAATTTAAAACTTTAAATGACATAATTTGACCAGGACGTAACTTTGCTTTTATTAAATACAACTTTTGTAATATTTCTTTAGGATGAGACTATACAACGTTTGTGGTTTTCTGTAATTTTCCATTTTTCTAAAATTTATAAAAATGCAACAAGAATTTTTTTTTTAATTTTCTGAAATTGTAATTTACAATTGAATGCCAAAAAAGTTTGTTAAGAAATGATCTAATTTCGATAAGTTTTGTAAGTTATTACAAAGTTTAAAAATGTCGTATGTAAGGGATAGAAATCCATAGAAATTTGGCTCTGTAAGCTTACTTCTTTTTTAATTTCACAAAAATAAATTTATCAAAGTTCCTTTCCACTTCTTATTTATTGTAAAATACTTTTCATATAATAAAAAAAAATCAATTATAATTAGACAGAAAATCAGACAAAGCAATGTACATATTTTATTTTTAGTTTAATGCCATAACCTAAGACTAGTTAGTGATAGTGACTCACTAATTTGCTTTTCAATCAGTTTTTTTAACTAATTCGAATTTGAAGAGATTTGAAATATTAATTTTGAAATGATATTATATTATTGGATTATTTAAATTAATATTATTTTGGGAGTATTAATCTGCTTTAGATTTTATGTCTGAGAAAAATAATTGGGACCCTCGTATATTACCTTATTAGCACTTGAAGTGGTGTTATAATAATTAATATCTCCCGTACTAAGAAAAAACTTACGTATCTGGCTTCGCGATTAAGGTCAATTTTCTTATAACTGAAAATGTTAAATTCGACCTAGACGACAATGCCACTTACGTAACATTTTCCTTAGTACGGCAGATATGAAGTTTATTATAATCTAAACACATCTTATAATTTTTATTAGAAAAATAATTATTATTTAATAAGTAATTATAAAAATAAACCTAATATTGTAAAGAACAAGGCCGGGTATCGATACTACACATATCAAATCTACACATTGTGCAACACATTGGTCAACTCTACACATTTAATTGACCACATGAGAGTCTACACATGAAGTCTATACATTAAAGTCTATACATTAAAGTCTAAACATTAAAGTCTACACATTAAAGTCTACACATTAAAGTCTACACATAATAACTCTGCATATTAATTCTTTTCAAATGTAAATTTTGTTACCTGATAAGTCTATACATTGAAACTGTGCACTTTAAATTGTACACGTTCAACAATTGAAGTACACGCGCTAAGATTCTAGAAAATATTATTTTTATCAGTTTATTTTGAATAATAATTTATAGATAATAATCAGTTCAATTATGATTTATAAGTTTACAAGCAAATTGTCTGCAAAAAAATCACCTTTTTATTTTCCTGTGAATGCACCACGTTGATATTGTTTTATGCAGCTAAAGATTAATTAGGAATGGTGTCTATAAATGATACATATATAATAATAATAGATGGTACCCTCGGTGGCGCTCGGCTTTCATGTTAGAATTTCGCGCTTCCATCGTTGACCTTTGAAATTTTTCCTATAGACCTTTACCGTATTTTTAGTAGTGCACTTGATTGCAAACTAGTGCATAATAAAGTAAAAAAGAAACCAGGTTTACATATTTGATATGTCATGTGTCAAGAGAAGAAAGACGTTGATGTTTGAAAGCCTAACAGGATTATCATGACAACTTTTTGAATTTTGTTAAATAGCTGAAAATTCCAATCTTTTTTTTTAATCGTAAAAACAACATTGAAGATTAAAAAATAAATTTTTTTTGGAAAGCGACACAAGGTACAAACTAAAATTAACAGACTAAAGTTCTTCACCCCGAAAAGATCGATTTCTTTGTTGTTAATCATTTTTAGATAGGACGTGTAGATTTTCTTTCAATCGTAAAAAATAAGATTATAAATTTAAACAGTAAATTCTTGCAAAAGCGACAAAAGAGACAAGCAGAATTAAAAAATATAAGAAGCTGAAAAAAATTTTTTTACAAGTTTGTTATAAACTCTGATTATAAAAATATATTAAAAGTAAAAAATAAACTTTTTTGAAGTAGGACACAAGATACAATGATATTTTATTTAACATTTTATACCTAAATTATATCTACATTGAATATATACAAACTAAAGAGAGAGGGTCCCTAAGGCCGGTTTTTGTCCCAATTTTTATTTAGCCCAAAAAATGGAGTTTCCTACACCTCCTTTTTAATTCACAATCGGAAAACATAACGTGTACCAGCTTGTAAGTGAAACCTTAGAATGTGGAGCAGTAATTTAAACAGCGTGTACCAATGCTATTTCACTCTACAATGTCAAGCTGTAATAGCTGCTTTATGTATTGCTACAAATGGTATTTCGACTAGTATACTTTCAGATTACTAGTTAACACTGCATTCAATACAATGAAAACTGCTCATTTCACAGTGGGTACGCATTAAATCTCAGCTCTACTCTTCGAAATTGTACATCTTACAGTGTACTTTTTCCGTGCGAAGTGAAATTTACACCAGCTCGTTGTCAAGTAAAGGAGTGTAAAGGAATAGTTGTTACAATCGAAACTTCAGATAGTTTTTAACAAATTATATATATACTCTATTATCATATACTATTATTATCATTGAAAATTGAAATACCCTGCTCGTAATGGGTTTGTTGAGGGAGTGGGGGGGAGGTACTCTCTCTCTCTCTATTATGTATTTTATTTCGATTATTTTCAAAAATTTTATAGCTTAAAATTGCATAAAACTTTCTAAACTTTATATTTAACCAAACTTTATACAAATTTTCAAATCTTGTAAAATCTCTTAAATTACAATTTATTTAACTATAGGTCACATGCTGAGTATTCAAATTATCATTGAAAATTGAAATACCCTGCTCGTAATGGGTTTGTTGTGGGAGTGGTAAGGGCGGGGGGATACTCTATATTTCTCTCCATTATGTATTTTATTTCGATTATTTTCAAGAATTTTCCAGCTTGAAATTGCATAAAACTTTCTAAACTTTAGGTTTAACAAAATTTTTCAAAAATTTTCAAATTTTGTAACAACTCGCTGAAATTGAACACATTGCTTTTTTATTTGAACGAATTTCTTAGAAATTTCTAGAGACTGACGCACAGACACATACAAATTTAAAAAAAAATGACAAAGAATACACACAAATAAAATGTGACTCTGGTCATCTGGTGCATATCTACAAAAAATCAGTATTTCCCGAACCTTCGATGCATTCACTCGTATTGTTTACATTCTAAATTTTGTCAAAGTTCTGACCGCGAAAATTAAACTGTGTCAAGCTAGAATATTCAGCAGACGAGCGAAAGATAAGTTTATTTGATCATTTACTATAAAATATTATTAACTATAAAGTAGTTATTAATAGTTGATAAATTCGTATACCTTGGTAGCTTATTTACTAGGGACGGTAAGATAGATGAGGAGTTAGATAAACGCATAAACAAAGGTAAGAAGGTTATTGGTAGAGCAGGCCGCCTTATCAGAAGTAAAAATATATCAAATAAGGCTAAAATGCTATTACATAATTCCATATTTGTACCAACTGTACTATACGGCAGCGAGACATGGACATATCAAAAAAAAGATAAGAGTAAA
>JAAAKG020044235.1:0-18785 GCA_010014905.2 Druon quercuslanigerum
CATGGAGTGCGTGAGTCATTCAATGCGAGGAAGTAACGAGGAACTTCGTTCCCAATGCGTGTCCCGCGACACGTTCTACTTTTTTTTTAATTTTGACTTAGCTGATTACAAATAAGTAAAAGAGAAGCATTCAGAAGTTCCCTTACATACATGTATAGATAGCGAAGAAAGTACATAATTATGATGTAGATTCTTTGAAAAGAAAAAGGAAATATAGATCCTCATACCAATCATCATTTTCATCAATTTATGAGTACGGAAAACCAAATCTAGCTGAAACCAGCAAATCTGAATCCACTTTAACGAACCCACCTACTTTACAAAGACCAAGCTTTATCCAAAAATCAGAATGAACAGCAATTCACAGAATATTTAATTCCGTACATTTGGGGACTGAGTTGTTTGAAGAAAGTCAAAATTCTGATAGAATTAATCAGTTCCAAAAAATAATTGAGGAGTAAAAGCCAAAGATATCCTCTTTTGACAGAATAAGGGAGCTTCCGTGAAGGATGTCATCGTTTTTTGTTAAATGTTCGACCCCCTCCCCCCATTGTCATATTGTATCACATTTTCATATTGTGCCTGTGTCACAGACTGTCAAAATTCGCCCCCCCTCCCTCCGTAAAACTTCGACATCCTTTATGGAATCTCCCTAAACTGATTGAAAATGAATGTAGAGGGCGAAAACATAAGAACGGAAGTGACTTCTAATCCAACTCCATCTCTTGCTTCTCCACAACCTTCATCTCCTCCCTGGCGGAACAAAGGGACCGAAAGGAGCCTCTACAAAGTACCCTTAAAGACCCCACTGAGTCCCCCTTCGGTTCATTCTTAAAAAAACTTAAAAGTTTATATTCAAAATGCGCTCACTTTTTGAATTTTTATCCAAAATGGCTGGTTACCCTAGTAAAAGTGCCTAATAGAAGACCATATAGAAACCGAATAGGTTCGCCTTCTACTAGGTCCTACTACGTTTTAAAGCGAAATTTGTGCTCCCTTTCTATATGGTTTTATTTTCGGTTTCTAGAAACTTTCGAACAGGATATTGTTATGATCTAATGTGTATTTGGTACTCGCAATGCATTACCTATCGGGTCCTTAGTGGAACCTATTCATTTTTCTATGTGTCATAAGTACACCTTATTGTGTTTTCTATTCAGATTCTAACTGATGTTTATCTGGTTCGTAGTGAATTGCAAAATGGCTTCGATTAACCTATGATATGTTGTGTATTAGGTACTCTCAAAACGTTGTCAGTCAGTCCTAAGTGGCACCTAAACGGATTTAGTATTTAATGTATAATTGCAATCTATTTGGACCTTATGAACTTCTATTGTGGATCTGATAAGAATCTAATGTGTGTAAAGTTAACTTTTGCTTATTTAAAAAACGGCTTGATATTCTTTTTTTTAAATATTTAAAAATTTTATAAACTATCCAAAGGTAATAAAGAAATATGAAAGATCAAGTCCAAAAACCTTTAATAACCTTGATGTGGAAAGGCGATTTTAATAATAACAGAAGTATTAAAACAATCGAAAATTAATAAATAATCAAGTACAAAAATACTTTAATAACCTCAGTAACAAACGAATATCTTTTTGCTATACAAAAACTTCCGTAAAATGCACAGTTTTCAATTTATCAAATTCTCTTATCATACTTTTTTATTCGTGTCAGTTTCAAATGTGGAATAACTTTTCTAAAACAACAATTTAAAGTATATACATTAAATAACTGTCACAGCAGTGCAATTAAAAGACATTTTCAAAGACATTTTGAAAGCACATTTGCTACGATTTACAACTTATTTCAATGTTCATTTTATTTTGCACAATGCACAACGTAAAAAACTTTTTTATCGAAATTATATTATTTTTTATCCAGAAACTTAGAATTTTAATCCAATCAATTTAATTCCGATTATTTATTAAGAATCCCACTAGAGCCTATTAAAAAAGCAATTTTGTATTCATGCAACTTTCAAAGAAATACAACCTAATATATAGCTAATAAAACCACCTCTTATGATAATTGCTAAATCGGCATTTTTAAAACCTGAATTATTAAGTTCCTATTTTCCATTCAAATTCCTCATAAAAACTCTTAGTGAAGCTATTTTGTACTCCTGCCATTCGCGAGAAAACAGAACCTAGTAGATGTCTCGTAGAGCCACTCTGAAAGCATTAAGTTGACTTTTAATCAAATTATTTTAAATCCAACTTCCCATGTGAATTCCTAACAGAACCTCTTAGAGCAGTAATTTTGTAGTTTCTGTAGGTTCTGTCTGGTGCTTCCTAGAGCCACTTTGAAACCATTATTTTTCGTTTAAACTTTGATTAATTTAAGCCCGATTAGCCATTAGAAATCCTAATAGAACCTCTTGAAACAGCAATTTTAAACTTACGCTATTCGTGAGAAAGCAGTACCTGAAAGATTCTCTTTAGGGCCACTTTCGATGCAGATCTTCGAATTTTAGTTCGATAAATTGAATTCCACTTCACCATTAAAAACCTCATACAGCCACATAGAGAAGTATCTTGTACTTCCTAATATTCCCAGTCATATTTTAAAATCACATCGGTGTCTAATAGAGCCTATTAGATAAAAATTTCAAGTTTATTTTATTCCCAGTAGCAGTTTAGGTCCTGAATACAAGCCATTAGAAACCAAATTTATATAAAATGCTCCTAACAACCACTTAAAATCACATAGAAAGCTATCTGCATCCTATAGGGTTTTAGATAGTTTCTATACATAAACTATTAGGCATTTTTACTCGGGTGACGAACCTGACCTTCAGTTTTCGACAAGTTGAATTTTTTTATTTTACTTTTGACCTTATTTTTACGATTACAAGAAAGTCTACTCGTACCATCTGAAAATTATTAAAATCAAATTTGTATATTCTTTCTTGGGTCCACAGGTTACGCAGTTGTGGTGTCCTATAGCTTCATCTTCCAACAGATCCCTAAAAGAGTATCTCAAAGCGTCTAGTGTGGAGAGTCTAGTTAAAAACTAAAAACTTTGATAGTCATAGCTGGTTTGTTCATATGGTCTCATTTTCGCATTCACGGCCCTCCTTTAGACAGCGAAACAAAAAACTTATATATACAGGGTGATTTTTTAAACTTGAAACTTTCAAATATCTCGAAAAATAGGCACTGTATGAAAAAATGATATGTGTCAAAATTTAATCACTCTGCGGAGTATATACACTGATGTTAAAATCGGTTCCCCCACAATGCCCATTGGAGGTAGGGGCAAGTTCGAAAAAAATGTTTAAAAAAAATTAGAAACGAGAAAAATGTTTGTGACAAATCATACGCATTTTTATCCAAAGAATCCGAACATGCAATAAAAAATAGGGGTTCCCGTTTAAGATTTCGACCTTGCCCCCACCGCCACCCCAGGGGGCGGCGTGGGGGAACCGATTTTAACATCAGTATATGTACTCCTCAGAGTGATTAAATTTTGATTTATAACATTTTTTCATAGAGTGCCTTTTTTCGAGATATTTGAAAGTGTCAAGTTAAAAAAAGCACCCGGTATGTATATATATATTTTATTATTATATATTATATGTACGGAAACAGCTGACTTTTTAAGTGCATTTGGTCCTTCGAGCCGGATTTTATATGTTTTTATGAGATGTTAGTGAATTTTAGTGTTTTTTAGTGCCAGTTGCGCAGTAGCTTGGGGAAGCTTACAGCAGGCTAGCTAATGAAAAGTGCAGCGTCACACCGGCTTTGTGTACAGCGTACAGTAATATCTTACGCGTAGCGCTCAGAAGCGCACCATCTTGCTTCGAGACAGGTCACCGTGAGGGTAGGGAGTAAGGGGTGCAAGCGGTACTCGGCGACTCATACCGAAACTGTGAACAGTTGCCAACGGTGCAAACCGATTAGTGACAATATTTTACCGGTCTTTCGCCACGTGTTGTCAACTCTTGAAGAGCACGTGCTTCTTTCGCATCTTACTTTTTTTCTTCGTCTTTCTTTCTTTTTTTAATTGGTAGCAATGTTACCTTTTATTCAATATCTTGCTTAACAGCAAGAGGATTTTAAGAGTGTATGCAACGCCGTTATTAATTAAAAAAATCTTGGTGTTGGCAAGAATAGTCAGCGACTAAAGGAACGGTATTAATTACTCATGATCCCTGCCGTATCGCATACGTATAAACATTTCGCCATTTTTTACAGAACCAGTAATCTTTATTTCAATATTTGCACTTTATAAATGCGGAGTTTGCGAATTATTTCGGAAATGTCTTTGTAGCCTCTGCATTAATTTTTATTGTAAAAACAAAAAGATAAACAACGAAATAATACTACAAGTTGTCACCTTCGTACCATCGAGCGCGTTTACGATTGACTTAGAGAGCAAGTTAGATAAGAAACCTATTAAGTTTAGAAGGAAGTATTCTATGGAAGTACAAAGAATTTCGGGATAAATTCACTCTAACAGGGGAGGTGTGAAGCCAGAAAAAATAAATAAAAATATTCTACCTTTATACACGCATTCTTCTAAAATCGAGTAGTTTCTTATGCTAATAATAAATACAGATAACTCCCTCACTTTTTATATAATAAGAATAGTAGCATATACGCATTCATCGCAGGACCGGCATGGCAGGGCCTTGGCCCCAGATCCATTCCTGACGTGACTGCTGCAACTTGTGTTACAATTAAATAAACTATCTGACCAGATCTACGAATCTGCGTGAGGACAACTTAAATTAAAGTGACTGTTCATTTGGACCGTACAAATTGGAATTATATTTTATTATTTAGAAATATCATTCATTTAAATCCAGATTGTACCATATATGAGAAATGAGGTATATGTTACTAAGCGAAAAATATTTTCCACTAGACAGATAGTTTTTCCTTTTTTTCTAATTGAAATAATTAAATTTATCTTTAGAGGATTTTCGTTTCCAGTACCGATAGATGTTAGACGGGATTTTTTGAGTGCGATCATTTTTTGGCTGAGGAGAAATGAAAAGTTGAGTGAGTACGGTGAGGGTGTGGAGGGTAAGGGGAATGGGGTAAAAGTGCATATGTAAATGAAGGAAGCGATAGAAAGTGCGAATTTAAACAATAAAATACATACAAATTGACAACAGTTGATTTTGAGGTTAAGTTCGAATCGGTGGGACGCTGGAGTTTTGGCAGTAAATAGAAGTTCGAAGAGTGGGAAGGAAGAAGGAGTATAAGTAGCCACACATTGTCAAAAGAAATCCGTATAAAAGGGTGAGTTTTGGGTAAAGTTTTTAGTGTTTTGGAGTGGATAGAATGTGACAGGTGTGGATGTGATGAGACGGAGAGGGGGAGTTGAGGCTAAAGTCAGTTTAAAGGGTATAGCAGCATGCAGGTTATTCGGAGTCCACAGCGTTATTCCAGAAGGAGGCAGACCGAGTTTATTGAGAAGAGTGAAGCAAGTAAGGATAGTGATAGGACAGAGAGAGAAGGTAGTGTTGTAGACGAGTCAGGCAGTGACGAAAGTGCATATGAAACGTTCGCTGCACCTGTGGATCAAGTAGCAACGATAAAGTCGAGACGAGGACATAGGAGCGGGAGGCCCACTAATTGGAAAAGACTGAGATCGAAATCGAAAAATTCGGGATCCTTTAAACAGGTGGCAACACTCGGCAAGCGCGATTAGCAGCAAGAACATAAACAGTGAAGCGGAGATAACGTGGGGTCATAAGAGGAAAAGAGAACAAGTCGGCGAAGATGCAGAGAGTGGCAATGAGACTTAAAAAGTTAAGGCAACAAAAATGAAGCCGGAGAGAGACAGGGATAAAGGCAAGATGTTTGACAAATTAGTAGCTCCTACAAAGGAATTTAGAAGACTTAACGATATGAAAAGGCAAGGGGAAGAGGTAAAAGACTAGGTAAGAAAAGTGAGAAGAATGGGATGAATTGTGGAAAGGAGAGAAAGAAAAGGCATGGAAGAAATTGGAAAGAGTAGAGAATGAGGATATGAAATGGGGCATGAAACTGCTAGAAGAGAGAGAGTAAACTGGAACTAAGGAGTGAGACTAAGGTGGAAGAGAAAGGAAGTTTGAAAGAAGTGAGAGATTGTGAGGTGGTCAAGCACAACCAGAATAAAGGCGACGCTTGAGACTGATCGAGGTTGAAAGAAGAATCGAAGGGGAAGAGATTGATTGATTGATATTCTTTATTAGCTTTCGCTATCAATGAATATGTACATTTTCACATGATCTACTATAATGTAATGTATCTACGAACAATATGTAATTAAATAACAAATTTATAAACTTATCTTCTTACAGTATCTACTATAAGTTTTGACAATTCCCGAAGAGACACTGCTGCCCTCACCTCACTCCGCAAACCAGCTGGTATTTTGTTTTACAACCGGATTCCATTATAAAAAATACCTTTTTAGCTTGTGGTTGTTCGACTATATCCTACTTGCATCTTTTCCTTACTTTTCGTATTTTAATTATGTTTCTCCATTAATTTTTTTATTCTTTTACTTATAAATTTTGGTAGTAACCCTTTTGTTCCTTATACAAAAAAATGCAAACATTTAATGCTATTCGCTGTCTTACTGTCATAATACGTAAAGCAGTCAACATGTCATGAATCGCTGTGTACCTATTACAATGTAATATTGCTCTCAATGCCAGATTGTGAGATTTTTGTAGCTCGACTACAGATGTTTCATTAGCGTTGAACATAATCGTCGAACAGTATTCGAAGTGGGGTGCTATAATCTTCTTATAAATTATTATTCGTGTATACTCTGATATGAAATATCATAGTCTTTTTAAAAAGTAAATTCTTTTGCTGATTTTCTCAATTATATAATATTTATGTGAAGCATGTTTAGCTTTTTATTAATTACCACTCCTAAATACTTTATACTTTGAACTTTCTCGATATCTAATCTATCAATTTGAAGATTAACATCTACATCGTTAGTTTTCCTCCTTGTACTGCTTATTGTCATACATTTTGTTTTTTGCGTGTTGATTTTTAATTCATTACATTCCAACCAATTTTCAACCTTTTTCAGTTCGTCTCTGATGATTTCTTTGGCTTCAAGGACACTTTTTGCAACGCAATAAATCATGGTATCATCAGCAAATAATTTCACTACACACTTACTACCAGCACCAACAATATCACTAATTTGCACATTATACATAAGTGGCCCGAAAACCGAACCCTGCGGTACACTGCACTGGAAATTATTGTTAGACGATTTCATGTTTCCCCATTTTGTATATTGTTTCCTATCTTTTAAATATTCTTCAAAACCATTGCAAAACAGGCTAGAAAGACTACTAATATCAAATTTCCTTCAATGATTTCTTCTTTCCAAGCAGTTATTAATCTTGTAGCAATGCTTCACATGAATGATTTTTTCTGAATCCAGATTGGTGTTCTGTAAATAAGTTGTGGTTCTCAAAATATTCTTCTACTTTATTCTTAACTAACAATTTTAAGACTTTTTCATTAGTCGGTAACATGTTAACTGTTCTAAATTCCGCGACTTTATTCGTATTTGCAATTTTTGATATTGATAATGAGTCATTAATATAATATCTACAAATGTATTGCCTAATACCTTCAAACTTTTTACTAATATGGATGGATTTATTCCATTTTTAACCCCTTTCTTATCTTTTATCTTACTTATTATTCGGTTAAGAGCTGCTAAGTTTATTTGTTCAAAATCGTTCATTGCATACTTTATTAAATTTAAGTACGGCTCCTAACCCTGTATTACTCGCATCGGTTTCAAGTTAGAATGGTTGTGTGAAATCTAGACAGGTCAGTATAGGTGCTGAAGCTAAAAGATCTTTAATTTTTGGGAAAGCCTCATCAAAGTGTGGGAAGAATTTTCTATACCAACTTGCCATCCCTATTATGCGCTGTAATTATTTAATATTTTTAGGTTAAGGGAATTCTAATATTGGTTGGAACTCGCATTTGTCTGGGCTGATCGTTAAGTTTGCTTCATTTATTTTATCCAGTACAATATTTAAGTATTAAATTAGTTTAGCTTTAAATCTCGGGTTATGATTTTATCCATAAGTCTCTGGAAAGTGGCTGAATCATTGGTAATACATGCCCTTTTCAGGGAATGTGAATTCTGTTATTGGTTTTGAATTTTATTCGAAACGTATTTTTAAGTAAGCTAGCTTTCAATGAATTTTCGAAATAAATTTTGCTGATCTCGAAGTATCTATTATTTCTGTCATTAATGGGATCAAGTAGAGGTACTTTTTTGTAATATTATTTACCTTTATAAAGTCTATGAAAAATTTATAATCTTTCCCTGGTTTTTTTTATTATAAAGATAGGGTTTGATCAAACTGAACAAGAGGGTTCTATTATATCTTGTTCTGGTAATTTATCAACTGCTTAATAAATCATTTCCTTCATTTTATGGGCTCACGTGATAATATCGCTGTTTAATGGGATCGTGGCCTCAGACATCAATTTTGTGTTTCGTTAAATGAGTCGCCATATGTTCTTTTCCCTAGTAAACTTTTATTTTGTTTTCTAAGAGTTTTTCTATTTGTGATTGTTGGCTATTTTTGAGCTCAACAATACCTTCGCAAATTTCTATTGAACAATTATTTTGTTCTTTGATTTTTCCTAATCTATCTGAAATATATTCTAATTCAATCGCCTTATTTTTAAAAATAACCCATTCTTTTCTATTATCGATTTCAGATGTCTCATTATCTTTTAGAGATTCGGTTTTTAGCTTATTCTGAATGGTAACCTTTTAATTTTTTTAAAGATTAATATCGCTAGTGTCTAGGGTGGGGATTCTCTTTAGGGGTTGTAATTTGTTGCTCGTGGGAACGCCTATTAAGCTAGGAATATGTTTTGTAGGGTTTTTACTGTATTTTGGGCATTTTTGATTTTTGGGGATTGGTTGGAATTGATATTATAGGTACTAGGGGGATCTCGCTATCTTTAACTTTTGGTATACTTATGTTAAGTTCCATTGTACTTTTTAGGTTAATACTACCTCCGAAGTTTGGTTTCCTATCCTTATTTTTATTTTCTTCGTTTGTACTCAATTCTTTATTCCTATTTTTCTCGTTTCAAACTTCCCTATTCTCTTTTTGTAATATAATGTCAGGTTTAGTTTCAGTTTTATTTTCGGTTATGGGGATAGGTAGTGCGTTTGGGTACGCTTCCATATGGTAGCTGGTGGTGAAACTCTATGGTAGCCACCAGGGTTTTGATTCGTAATCAAGGGTCATTCGTAGGGTTTTCAGCATATCCATACCTAAAATACCTACGGAGTTTAGCTTTGGGACTAACCTGAATATAACATGCTTTATGTGTTTACCGATTTTAATTGGTATTACTACTTGCCCAATTATATCGACCGTTTCGCCGTTCGCGACCATTAATTTTCTAGAGACGGGTTTATAAATTTAAAGTTTTGAATTCTGGATTTTTCCCAGTAATTCCTTGCCAGCATATGAATGTGTGGCACTAGTATTTACTAAAATTTGAAATAATTTATTCTCGAATTTTGCCATCAAGTGAAAACGTGTCTCCTTTATTACATCTTTATGCGAATTTAAGATTTCTGGTGTTTCGGTGCTAGGTTGTATTATTTTTGTACCTAGTATCCGCCCTTCCAGTATCCCTAGTGGTATGTGTAATAAAGGCATTCTCTTTTAAAATGTCCCATTAACCGACAACGAAAATAATTTAAATCTTTATGTGTTCATTCTTTTTTGTATTGGAGTCCTGTTTTTTATCAGAATTAGAGTTTGTTTTGTCTTGCAAGTCTTTGTTAATATTGTTATCCGATTTTCTATTTTTACTCCCAAAACTCGATTTTTGTTCGTTATTATTCCCTGAATTTTTTTTCGTTTTGTCTGCAGGAAATTCAATAATTGGGTTACTTTGACCCTGGTTTTAGCCTACCTTCATTTGATTAAACATTGATACCATCTGGTAGTAGGGTTTGTATTGGTATCTGGGTCTATTATTTGTGACTCTGGGTTGGAAGTTAAATTGGAGTCTAGTCTGAGGATTCGATTGGAAACCAGGTGGGAATCTAAGTCTGAAATTAGGTCCAAAATTTTGTTGATATTGGTTTGGGAAAGGCAGAAATGGAAATCTAAATGGCGAGAATGCAGATCGATTTTTGTATGGTTTTTTACCCTAATTATTTTGGTTGTCATTTCGGCCATTTTTATTTTCCCTAAGATCTGTATGGTTTTCTGATTTATTTTTATCCTCGTTATTATTGTTACGTTTTTGTTCTTTTTTATCCTCCATTTTTAGTTCGGTAATTTGTAATACTTGCCCTCTAATTTTGGATGTGGCTAGCTCAGTTTCCCATTCTTTACCTAAATCTTCCAATTGCTCAAAAGTATAAAAATCATTCCTTTTCATGTACATTTTGAATTCGATGCGAAGGTTTGCATAGGCTCTGCGTAACTCCAATTCGCGATTTTCCTCGTAAAAATCTAGTAATGTTCTCCAAGACCTTTATTTATTGAACACCAATCTTTCGCATCTGTGCCTAAATTTCATAAAATATCGCGGTCGTTTATTCGATATCCCCTTTTTAATCTTTTTAGTTCCTCTAAGAAATGCGCGGGACTATCGTTCTTATTATTATTGCGAAATTTAATTGGCCAATTGCTTATAATTTAGAACGGCGTTTGTATCATAACGAAAGGAAGATACGTAGCTGGAATTGTTTGGTTATTTTGACAGTTTTCATATTCGTAATTTGAGTCTGAATTGTTAATGTGTAATCGTGAACGTCTATTTCACCTGCCATTTATTGTCATGAATCTGCGTGTTCTGTTTTGGTTTAAGTATTTTGTAATTGTAGATTACTATTTTTTGCTCTGATACAGTCTTCAATATTACTGTACGAAAATTGACGAGGTTCTTTTGGATTTTCTCGTAAATCAAATTGGACAAAATATTTGTTATTGGATTCGTTTCTATGTTTCCTGACATTTGATTCAGTTATTCTCTTTCTGTTTTCAAATTAGATATATAACGGCGGGTCAAGTCTAATCCCCAAATTGTTTCCCCTTTTTCCATTTCTTTAAAGTATCTTTCTTTTTGACGGTTCATAAATTCGTTAAAATCTATACTTTCTAAAAGTTCGTCGGTTTCTAACACAAACTGTATGTTGTTTTCCAGAAACGAGTCATATTCGAATGCTTCGTTGATTATTCGGGGGCGATTTTTCGATCTTTTGCTATTTTCAGAGTAAATAGTTTCATCTATTTCTTTTCTTCTATTTTTATTTTTAAATACCGCGCCTAGCGCACGTAAATCTTCATGATCCCAAAAAAGTGTGTTATCCACTTGTTCGAGCGTTTTGTTTGGTGTGCTTTCCGTGCTAAACCTCTAACACGGCCTATTGACCTATTTATCATTTTGGGTATCGTACCTGTGTTTTGGGGTATGATCTCAATTTCATTAATTTTAAAATTCAGTTAATATTTGTACGGAAATAGCACCACATATATTAGTTCGATTTGGGTTCGACTTAAATTTCTGATTTTGTTTGAGATATTTTGACTACAACTTTATTTGGTCATTTCGTGGTTAGAGTTCGAAAATGTGCTGCTTTCGTTCTTTGGGACTTTATTTACGCGATACGACGCATGGCCTTGTCAAGAGTCATAAGGGTACGGGTTGCGTGTATGTGCTTCTTACCGCGCCTAATTATTTCGTCGTGTTTGACGATTGCATATTTTTTAGCGAAATTACGATGTATGATATTTCTCTTTTCAGGTAATGAAAGGTGAGACACCTTACATAAGCTGGCCGAGAAAATTCAATGTTGCGTGAGAAATGTGGGTTCCACTTTTGATAATGTGGAATCCTATATTAGATTTCTCTACGAGGTTCCTATATTTTAATTTTAAATTTAGTAGGGATACATGGATTTATGTCGAACTTTTCTAATTAAAATTTTACTTAGATACTAGGTTGTCGCAGGAATCGGAAATATTGTTATTTTCGTCCTAGGACCTTTTGCTTATTGAATACGTCGCTTGTCGTAGGACATTTCGTCAGGATGAAAATTATGATGCTCTTCCTTTCAGATCCCCCTTCCCCTTCGTTCAACTTTCAATTTTTTGTTTCGACTTTCAAAAACCTATGATATGTCGCGAAAGCACTTGGTTAACTCCCGCAAAGGGAAGAAAAAGAATGCACGAATCATCAAAAACATCACATCGCAAACTATATCCTGTCATAATTCGCACAAAACTGTCAGGTATTATATAATTTGTGAAAAATTAATATGTGCAGATTATGGTAAATTCATAAAAACAAATCGCACAAACAGTCAGGCACAAGTCAGTGTAAATCATGATAGATAATCAATAAAATCATAAGAATCACAAGCAAGATCACATATATCATCAAGATCACAAAAATCATAAGCAAGATCTCATAAATCATCAATATGATCTCAAAAATCATAAAAATCTTTATATTTTTAAAGGCAAGAGAAAGGGATTGGATCGAATAGCGTGTATATTAAAAAAATTTCAGGAGTAAGAGTCATGAGTAAATTTTTAATTTGTTTTTAGCCTTGTGTCCCCCTTTCTCGGCAGGTTTAAAGATTCGCAGAGCTGCGCAGTTTAAAAAGTCGCGACGCATTATGCAAATCATTATTTTCCCAGTTTTTTTGTTGAGGTACGACAATTTTCCAACTAAAAATCAATATAATAGAAACAACAAATTACTCAAGTCTTTCGCAGAATAGCAAGTTTTGTGGCATGACGTGGCAGTCATAGAAAGATTATTTGCCAGCAACCGAGATCCTTTAGTGCGCCATAGCGGTCAAATAGCGCGAATTAGTGTTTTTTTCTGCATTCGTATATTTTTGCGTCATTCGGCAAACATTTGACAAATTCCATGTCATTTTAGAATCGTTTCTATTCGGTCAATCTGCGAAATTTAGTAATGTAAATTAACAATTTTATAGTTAAATACCTCTGCTGGTTTGTACGTTATTTTAAATAAACTGCGTGCGCCTACAATTTTATTGGCAAAAAAATTAGTTTTACAATCTTTCTGAAAATTTAGATTCCTTAATTATAAAATTGAAGCAAGTATTTTCAAAGCAATAATTTCAATTTTTGTATTTTTTCGCACGTAAGATTTTCGGCATTCGACAGTTATGTCAATCGAAAGGAATAAATTATTCCAAAATTCAACATGCGTCTAATCGAAAATGCTGCATTTGATCCGAAAAAATGCATACGTCTAGTTTGAAATCTCAAAATACTTTTTAAAATCCATGTGAAAAGGATATTTAAGCATAAGAGTTACACTTATATATCCTATATTTGAACTATACCGAAATGTTTCTCATCTACATTTAAAATTTTTGAAATTGATATCGCGTCCTATGTCCCTGACTATATTCTTAAGTTGTAGACTTTGTTTATTTATATCTTACGGTCACATCAAATTAAAAACAAAACAGAGCTTTCCATTATAACTCTATTTATTTTTAAACATAAACTTTCCAGCGACGTTTCGGCATCACTGTTTGCCTTTTTCAAATTATCTCATACAGATGTAGCATAAGTAACCCATAGTGACCAGAACGTTGCTGACGTATTGAATGATATGAAGATTTTGGTTACCAAAATCTTTATATTATATTCTTAAGTCTTTAGAAACCTTTATGCGAACTTTTAAAGCATAGATCTATGTTTTTCGGAAATACAGATTTTCCTTATCATTCCTAAAGTAAAAAAGGCGTTAATAATTGTCCAATTTCAAATTTCAGATATAAATATCTTTTTATGTGTCCCAAGATTTTAATTTCATCGTTGGTCATTGTACCCAGGGACGCATTCTCTTAAATTTTTTGGTAGAAATAGTAGGTTTCCATATTAAAACCATACAAAAAATGAATATTGAATTAAAATTTCCAATGTAGTTATGTAAAAACCTGGTTAAAATGTCGAGATACCAAAAATGTCCAAAACTTTTTCCACGTAGGTAGGCATTTCATAAGTTTAGTTTAGCATGAAAATATCATCGTTAAAAACTAATCCTTTCCTACAAATTCAATTTTAAAAAAAGCATATAAGAAAGTAGCCTTTAAAAAATAATTCCTTTTCATTAATAAAACGAAACTAGTCAACAAAAATAGAAAAATGCACTTTTAAGAAAATTCATATTATTATTATTATTTATTATCGAAGATTTTTAAACGTAAATCTACCTTTTTTGTAGTTTGTACGCATGTATAAATTTTGTACTCTTTTTGATGACTAAGTTTCTTCTAGTATTATAAACTAAACATCTAACAAAAAACATTTAAATATAAAGTTAAAAACAAAAGAGTTTTGAAGCAATAAAAAAATGAAAACGTATATTTAATTTTCATCGATTTACAAGAAATATCTAACAAATTTCATACCCATCTTACATTTTCCTAAAAACTACAAACACATTATCATAATATTACTTCTATCAGTCAACTATATATTATATACTTGAACGTCAAACGGTATTGACTTAAGGCTTCTGGATGCGAAACGTTATCTATTTGATTTCACTGGACATGTTCATCGTTCTAAATGATTCTAATTTATTTAAAATCAGTCTCTTTGGTTTCTAACAGTTTCCCAGGCACCATAATTCCTTGCGTCAATCATAAAACATTTTCTTCATAGGCACACACTACATGTGATTAATCAACACGAACAGGAGTTTCAGCATAACGTTTACGTGTATCGATATCACCATCACATATGTATTTTCCTGAAAAAAGTAAAATTTGAGTCATATTTAATATTGGCAAGGTAATTAAATGTGCATCAGGTTTCAGAAATTATGGACTTGAAGTAAAAGTATAATCCAAAATTATATTATAATACAAAAAATATCCATATTCATGGTCATCAAGGATACAAAAAATGTATTTTCAAATAGTGGATTTAAGTTGCAGACCAAGAGACGTGTTGCAATGTTGTTTTGCCTTCAAAACTGTAAAAAGTATTCGCAAATGCATCAGAATTTACAAAAATGAAGACCAACGGATCGACTGTTAAAGAGAAATGACGGCCATATTGCTTCCCTTTAACCCTTTTGTTTTGCACTGTTCCTGTTTCTATAACTAGAAGTAATATGACCGCCGTTTATGGTAGACATGCAATTCGATGGTCCTTCGCAGTTGCAAATTTTGAAGTACTGACGATTACTTGTTATCGTTTATTTTAAGTAAAATAATCTCACAAATAGTAAATATATCATTGCAAGTACTTAAAGCAAAGTAGAGTATTTTTAAAACTAAACAAAGCGTTTGATCGCAAACTGGTTATTGTTTTGATATGTGCAAAAATTATAGCATTTTCCAAGTATTTTGATGTAATGATTTTAATTTATAATTATTTCCCTTCTTTTTTCTTATTGTAGTGTTGCACATAAAATTAAAAAACATCAGTAAAAACGAACGTGTTTACTGATCGATCAGGGACGACAAGTTTTATACACGAGAATGCTACTTAAGCATGTGAAGTAACGGAAATTAAAGATCCATGTTTTGGATGCACTTTCATAGGGAACCCCAATAAAGACGCATAAAACGAACAATACGATGGAATGAAATGGAAAAATGATTAAATATGGAAAGAAAATTGACCAAAAAAACTAACTTTTAATATAGCAAATAAACGGCTTTCAGACTAAAAGTAATCCGATTATTTCCCAGAAATCGAGATCCTGTAGTGCGCCATAGCGGTCAAATAGCATGATTTAGTGTTTTGTCTGTATTTGTGTATTTTTGCGTCATTCGGCAAACATTTGATAAATTGCATGTAATTTTAGAATCGTTTCTATTTGGTCAATCTGCAAAATTTAGTAATTTAAATTAACAATTTAATTTTTTTTTAAATGAAATAAGTTTTTTAATTTAATTATTTTTCAATTAAAAACCTCAGTTAATTTTCGCGTTAATTTTAAAAGAACTGTCTGCGTCTACAATTTTATTGGTCAAAAAATTAGTTTTACAATCTTCGTGAAATTTTAGATTCCTTAATTGTAAAATTGAAGCAAGTCTTTTCAAAGCAATAATTCCATTGAATTTTCCAAAAGTTAATGTTCTAAATAAATGATGAAAACTACGAGAATTCTTCCCGCTCCAGTCGAAGAAATCTATGTGCTTACAATTGCATGAAAATATTTATGTTTTCACAGTCTTATTATAAAATCAGTGTCGATGTTCTTTATAACTGAAGAACATTATTTGTACATACTTTTGAATTTTCAAACCCAATTTCTAAATTATAGTCAGCTACACTCTTCGGTCAGATTCGTGTATTTTAATTATAGAAAACGACTCAGTAGGCAAAAAGTGGAAGAGACTTTTCCAAAAATTTACGTTGTCGCGAAGATCATCATTAACTTTTTTGTAAATTAAAAAATATTTTTCGGTAGACCAAAAAACTAGTTTCGACCGCCCCTAATGCCCATTTTAGGCCATCCGTGCCCTTAGCTTCCGCGAACTAAAATAAAAGATGCACGCCCCTATTCGAGTCGTAAGAAGGGCTGTATTTTAACAATCTAAAAACTTCAATGGAGAAGGGAAGAACTGGTGGAGGAATTTCAATAATTTTTTAACATTAATTAATTCACTAAATTTATTGAGAAAAATGAAAATTTGCATCATAATGTAAAAATGTCAAGTTAATAAATCTGACGCGCGCCGAGGAAAGGAGGCTATCTCGGAAATGATCAGTATTCAAGTTGTTACACCTTATGATAGGTTTTTACTTACACTTTTTGATGAAACGATCAAAAAAACTTTCGAGCGTTATTATTGTTCAAAACTGAGTTATTAAGAACCCCTTAAATTGCGCTTTCTTCGGCCTGACTAATATCTCGTGAAATACCTCCCACCACTTAAAACTACATCTTCGCGCCTTACCTATAACGCCCGTCCAAAGATGGGCACTGCGCTGCACATGTAAAAGTTTGCGTGTGTAGTTATGAGTGAAGATGGAAGTTTTCATTACCGTTCCCTCTCATTTAGAACTCTCGTCTGCTGGCTCCCTTTCCATCGCTCGTCTTGTAAAATCTTAGCTTTTCGATTTAGACCCCTGTCCTCGGCGCACGTAACATATATGAAACGACTTATTTTATCCACTATAGACTAAAAATACAAAGGCGAGTCTGTACATTCATATTTTTCTTAAATAAAAATCCAAGGCAGAATGTAATAAAACAAAATTTTAGCTACCAAAATTATTATTTTATTTAATATTTTAGGCCAAATCTGCTTCCTTCAGCCACGTGGCACGACCCTTCAAGGGCATAATTTAAGTTAGTTTTAAGAATTTAGTATTATTTCGAATACGTGCATATTTCACTGTTTACGATCTTGCCTCGACCTTTTATGAACGGGGGAAAGCGAAAGATTTTAGAACTTTGAGGCGCCAAGAAAACTAAGATTCGCTTGGTGCCGTGTCCACCTAAGAATCAAAATATTTGAATTTGGTTTCGGCCGACTGGTGGACTGCGGATCAATTTCCCTAGGCTTTGGGAACGAACTCAGTCACCTTGGAGTGATACCTTAGTCTACGCGTGTAATTCTTTATGAGGGAAGAAGTCTTTTCACATCCCATAACAGAGCCCTCGACGCTACAGGACGGGGCAAGATTCCAGCCTATTCAAGACTCCGGCCAACTTGGCCTCGTATCGAGAAATCATTCTCTCTTTCACATCAGCTTAAGTTCACGCATTGTAGCTTGCAATTGAATAAAAAGTTCTCATTTATCATTTTCGCTCTTAATTTAGAGTACCTAAATTTTATTAATAATAATTTGCTATAATGATGTAGTTCTGTTTCCGTTCGCTCTTGTCCTTTGAAGTATGGGCTAAACGGTTTTTTAGTCTAGATGAGTTTTAGCTTTTGATTTTGTCTAACACTCAGTTCTTTTGTACTAGAAATTTATACAATTGTTTGGTAAGTACGAGAAACTATTTAGTGCACGCAGCGCAGCGCACGTCAAACTATTCTGCATGCAATTATATTATGTAAAAATGAAATTCAATACAAGTCTATGAAAATAATTTATCCTTTTAACCAATTTTATTTGTAAATCACTTTACATGGGTGTCCTCTCACGGTGCAGATTAAACAATTGAGCAACTCTAAAATTTTCGTGAAACTGTGGAAGAAGAATCTAAGAAACGGATACTATCTCTTTCAATTCCCTTTTCTCCATGTCTGCCTATCCCTCGCATATCCCCGTCTATATTTTTTAACATCTTTGCCAATATAGTTCTAGCATTATACTTTTCTATCCCAAATTATATATCCCCAACCTATTTCCGTCTATCTTTTTTTAAAGTTTTGTCAATACAGATTCATACCTGTCAATCTATAATCCAATCAGTGAAAATTAATTGCTTCTCGGCGCACTTTAACATTTTAATCATTTAAGAAATTCAAATTGCTGGAAGTAGTTTACTGATACTGTGTGAAATTCCACTGATTCGAATTAATTCCTTTTCAGTCCCTGATCTTTTTTCTACCTACTTCTACTGTTTTCTACTTCTTTGTAAATTTAACCTTTTCGCCTATCTCTTTCAATTCTCCCCTTTTGTATATGCTTCCATCACTTGTCTATCCTTATTTAGAATCTTATGTCTATGCTATAACTATCTATAAATAGTTGCCATTGGTTTGTAGTAATTATTATATAAAATAAAAATTACATAATATTATAAGATGCACAAATAAATTTTCTATAACAAAATATA